>CAXHKB010000066.1:0-168000 GCA_964017025.1 Stenichneumon culpator
GCTGGAATGCCTACAGCCGAAGCAAAACGCTAATGTTCGATTTCGATATAAAGCGACTTTGCATTCGATGGGGGCTTGTTTGGCGTCTCGAAACGCATGAATCTTGCGTATTTGCATAAAACTAAGGCTTTTTGATCTCATATTACGAGCTGGAACGCCTACAGCCGAAGCAAAACGCTAATGTTCGATTTCGATATAAAGCGACTTTGCATTCGATGGGGGCTTGTTTGGCGTCTCGAAACGCATGAATCCTGCGTATTTGCATAAAACTAAGGCTTTTTGATCTCATATTACGAGCTGGAATGCCTACAGCCGAAGCAAAACGCTAATGTTCGATTTCGATATAAAGCGACTTTGCATTCGATGGGGGCTTGTTTGGCGTCTCGAAACGCATGAATCTTGCGTATTTGCATAAAACTAAGGCTTTTTGATCTAATATTTCGAGCGTGAACACCTACAGCCAAAGCAAAAGGCTAATGTTCGATTTCGATATAAAGCGACTTTGCATTCGATGGGGGCTTGTTTGGCGGCTCGAAACGCATGAATCTTGCGTATTTGTATAAAACTAATGCTTTTTGATCTAATATTCCGAGCTGGAACACCTACAGCTAAAGCAAAAGGCTAATGTTCGATTACGATATAAAGCGAATTTGCATTCGATGGGGGCTTGTTTGGCGGCTCGAAACGCATGAATCCTGCGTATTTGCATAAAACTAAGGCTTTTTGATCTCATATTACGAGCTGGAACGCCTACAGCCGAAGCAAAACGCTAATGTTCGATTTCGATATAAAGCGACTTTGCATTCGATGGGGGCTTGTTTGGCGTCTCGAAACGCATGAATCCTGCGTATTTGCATAAAACTAAGGCTTTTTGATCTCATATTACGAGCTGGAATGCCTACAGCCGAAGCAAAACGCTAATGTTCGATTTCGATATAAATCGACTTTGCATTCGATGGGGGCTTGTTTGGCGTCTCGAAACGCATGAATCTTGCGTATTTGCATAAAACTAAGGCTTTTTGATCTAATATTTCGAGCGTGAACACCTACAGCCAAAGCAAAAGGCTAATGTTCGATTTCGATATAAAGCGACTTTGCATTCGATGGGGGCTTGTTTGGCGGCTCGAAACGCATGAATCTTGCGTATTTGTATAAAACTAATGCTTTTTGATCTAATATTCCGAGCTGGAACACCTACAGCTAAAGCAAAAGGCTAATGTTCGATTACGATATAAAGCGAATTTGCATTCGATGGGGGCTTGTTTGGCAGCTCGAAATGCAAAAATTTTCCGTATTTACGTAAAACTAAGGTTTTTTGATCTCATATTACGAGCTGGAACGCCTACAGCCGAAGCAAAACGCTAATGTTCGATTTCGATATAAAGCGACTTTGCATTCGATGGGGGCTTGTTTGGGAGCTCGAAACGCATGAATCTTGCGTAAGTACGTAAAACTAAGGCTTTTTGATCTCATATTACGAGCTGGAACACCTACAGCCGAAGCAAAACGCTAATGTTCGATTTCGATATAAAGCGACTTTGCATTCGATGGGGGCTTGTTTGGCGGCTCGAAACGCATGAATCTTGCGTATTTGTATAAAACTAAGGCTTTTTGATCTAATATTCCGAGCTGGAACACCTACAGCTAAAGCAAAAGGCTAATGTTCGATTTCGATATAAAGCGACTTAGCATTCGATGGGGGCTTGTTTGGCGGCTCGGATCGCATGAATCTTGCGTATTTACGTAAAAATAAGGCTTTTTGATCTCATATTACGAGCTGGAATACCTACAGCAGAAACAAAACGCTCATGTTCGATTTCGATATAAAGCGAATTTGCATTCGATGAGGGCTCTTTTGGCAGCTAGAAATGCAAAAATCTTGCGTATTTACGTAAAACTAAGGCTTTTTGATCTCATATTACGAGCTGGAACACCTACAGCCGAAGCAAAACGCTAGTGTTCGATTTCGATATAAAGCGACTTTGCATTCGATGGGAGCTTGTTTGGCGGCTCAAAACGCATACATCTCGCGTATTTACGTAAAACTAAGGCTTTCCTATCTCTTATTACGAGCTGGAATACCTACAACCGATGCAAAACACCATTGTTCGATTTTGACATAAAGCGAATTTGCATCCGATGAGGGCTTGTTTGGCAGCTTGAAATGCATGAATCCTGCGTATTTGCATAAAACTAAGGCTTTTTGATCTCATATTACGAGCTGGAACGCCTACAGCCGAAGCAAAACGCTAATGTTCGATTTCGATATAAAGCGACTTTGCATTCGATGGGGGCTTGTTTGGCGTCTCGAAACGCATGAATCTTGCGTATTTGCATAAAACTAAGGCTTTTTGATCTAATATTTCGAGCGTGAACACCTACAGCCAAAGCAAAAGGCTAATGTTCGATTTCGATATAAAGCGACTTTGCATTCGATGGGGGCTTGTTTGGCGGCTCGAAACGCAAGAATCTTGCGTATTTGCATAAGACTAAGGCTTTTTCATCTAATATTACGAACTGGATCACCTACAGCCAAAGCAAAACGCTAATGTTCGATTTCGATATAAAGCGACTTTGCATTCGATGGGGGCTTGTTTGGCAGCTCGAAATGCAAAAATTTTCCGTATTTACGTAAAACTAAGGCTTTTTGATCTCATATTACGAGCTGGAACGCCTACAGCCGAAGCAAAACGCTAATGTTCGATTTCGATATAAAGCGACTTTGCATTCGATGGGGGCTTGTTTGGGAGCTCGAAACGCATGAATCTTGCGTAAGTACGTAAAACTAAGGCTTTTTGATCTCATATTACGAGCTGGAACACCTACAGCCGAAGCAAAACGCTAATGTTCGATTTCGATATAAAGCGACTTTGCATTCGATGGGGGCTTGTTTGGCGGCTCGAAACGCATGAATCTTGCGTATTTGTATAAAACTAAGGCTTTTTGATCTAATATTCCGAGCTGGAACACCTACAGCAGAAACAAAACGCTAATGTTCGATTTCGATATAAAGCGAATTTGCATTCGATGAGGGCTCTTTTGGCAGCTAGAAATGCAAAAATCTTGCGTATTTACGTAAAACTAAGGCTTTTTGATCTCATATTACGAGCTGGAACACCTACAGCCGAAGCAAAACGCTAGTGTTCGATTTCGATATAAAGCGACTTTGCATTCGATGGGAGCTTGTTTGGCGGCTCGAAACGCATACATCTCGCGTATTTACGTAAAACTAAGGCTTTCCTATCTCTTATTACGAGCTGGAACACCTACAACCGATGCAAAACGCCATTGTTCGATTTTGACATAAAGCGAATTTGCATCCGATGAGGGCTTGTTTGGCAGCTTGAAACGCATGAATCCTACGTATTTGCATAAAACTAAGGCTTTTTGATCTCATATTACGAGCTGGAACGCCTACAGCCGAAGCAAAACGCTAATGTTCGATTTCGATATAAAGCGACTTTGCATTCGATGGGGGCTTGTTTGGGAGCTCGAAACGCATGAATCTTGCGTAAGTACGTAAAACTAAGGCTTTTTGATCTCATATTACGAGCTGGAACACCTACAGCCGAAGCAAAACGCTAATGTTCGATTTCGATATAAAGCGACTTTGCATTCGATGGGGGCTTGTTTGGCGGCTCGAAACGCATGAATCTTGCGTATTTGCATAAAACTAAGGCTTTTTGATCTAATATTACGAGCTGGAACACCTACAGCTAAAGCAAAAGGCCAATGTTCGATTTCGACATAAAGCGAATTTGCATTCGATGGGGGCTTGTTTGGCGGCTCGAAACGCATGAATCTTGCGTATTTGTATAAAACTAAGGCTTTTTGATCTCATATTACGAGCTGGAACACCTACAGCCGAAGCAAAACGCTAATGTTCGATTTCGATATAAAGCGACTTTGCATTCGATGGGGGCTTGTTTGGCGGCTCGAAACGCAAGAATCTTGCGTATTTGCATAAGACTAAGGCTTTTTCATCTAATATTACGAGCTGGATCACCTACAGCCAAAGCAAAACGCTAATGTTCGATTTCGATATAAAGCGACTTTGCATTCGATGGGGGCTTGTTTGGCAGCTCGAAATGCAAAAATTTTCCGTATTTACGTAAAACTAAGGCTTTTCTATCTCATATTACGAGCTGGAATACCTACAACCGATGCAAAACGCTAATGTTTTATTTCGATATAAAGCGAATTTGCATTCGATGGGGGCTTGTTTGGGAGCTCGAAACGCATGAATTTTGCGTAAGTACGTAAAACTAAGGCTTTTTGATCTCATATTACGAGCTGGAACACCTACAGCCGAAGCAAAACGCTAATGTTCGATTTCGATATAAAGCGAATTTGCATTCGATGAGGGCTTGTTTGGCAGCTCGAAATGCAAAAATCTTGCGTATTTACGTAAAACTAAGGCTTTTTGATCTCATATTACGATCTGGAACACCTACAGCCGAAGCAAAACGCTAATGTTCGATTTCGGTATAAAGCGACTGTGCATTCGATGGGGGCTTGTTTGGCGGCTCGAATTGCATGAATCTTGCGTATTTACGTCAAACTAAGGCTTTTTGATCTAATATTCCGAGCTGGAACACCTACAGCTAAAGCAAAAGGCTAATGTTCGATTACGATATAAAGCGAATTTGCATTCGATGGGGGCTTGTTTGGCGGCTCGAAACGCATGAATCCTGCGTATTTGCATAAAACTAAGGCTTTTTGATCTCATATTACGAGCTGGAACGCCTACAGCCGAAGCAAAACGCTAATGTTCGATTTCGATATAAAGCGACTTTGCATTCGATGGGGGCTTGTTTGGCGTCACGAAACGCGTAAATCTCGCGTATTTACGTAAAACTAAGGCTTTTCTATTTCATATTACGAGCTGGAATACCTACAACCGAAACAAAACGCTAATGTTTGATTTCGATATAAAGCGAATTTGCATTCGATGGGGGCTTGTTTGGGAGCTCGGAACGCATGAATCTTGCGTAATTACGTAAAACCAAGGCTTTTTGATCTCATATTACGAGCTAGAACACCTACAGCAGAAACAAAACGCTAATGTTCGATTTCGAAATAAAGCGACTTTGCATTCGATGGGAGCTTGTTTGGCGTCACGAAACGCGTAAATCTCGCGTATTTACGTAAAACTAAGGCTTTTCTATCTCATATTACGAGCTGGATTACCTACAACCGATGCAAAACGCTAATGTTTTATTTCGATATAAAGCGAATTTGCATTCGATGGGGGCTTGTTTGGGAGCTCGAAACGCATGAATCTTGCGTAAGTACGTAAAACTAAGGCTTTTTGATCTCATATTACGAGCTGGAACACCTACAGCCGAAGCAAAACGCTAATGTTCGATTTCGATATAAAGCGACTTTGCATTCGATGGGGGCTTGTTTGGCGGCTCGAAACGCATGAATCTTGCGTATTTGCATAAAACTAAGGCTTTTTGATCTAATATTACGAGCTGGAACACCTACAGCTAAAGCAAAAGGCTAATGTTCGATTACGATATAAAGCGAATTTCCATTCGATGGGTGCTTGTTTGATGGCTCGAAACGCATGAATCTTGCGTAATTACGTAAAACTAAGGCTTTTTGATCTCATATTACGAGCTGGAACGCCTACAGCCGAAGCAAAACGCTAATGTTCGATTTCGATATAAAGCGAATTTGCATTCGATGGGTGCTTGTTTGGTGGCTCGAAACGCATGAATCTTGCGTAATTACGTAGAACTAAGGCTTTTTGAACTCATATTACGAGCTAGAACACCTACAGCAGAAACAAAACGCTAATGTTCGATTTCGAAATAAAGCGACTTTGCATTCGGTGGGAGCTTGTGTGGCGTCACGAAACGCGTAAATCTCGCGTATTTACGTAAAACTAAGGCTTTTCTATTTCATATTACGAGCTGGAATACCTACAACCGATGCAAAACGCTAATGTTTTATTTCGATATAAAGCGAATTTGCATTCGATGGGGGCTTGTTTGGGAGCTCGAAACGCATGAATCTTGCGTAAGTACGTAAAACTAAGGCTTTTTGATCTCATATTACGAGCTGGAACACCTACAGCCGAAGCAAAACGCTAATGTTCGATTTCGATATAAAGCGACTTTGCATTCGATGGGGGCTTGTTTGGCGGCTCGAAACGCATGAATCTTGCGCATTTGCATAAAACTAAGGCTTTTTGATCTAATATTACGAGCTGGAACACCTACAGCTAAAGCAAAAGGCCAATGTTCGATTACGATATAAAGCGAATTTGCATTCGATGGGTGCTTGTTTGGTGGCTCGAAACGCATGAATCTTGCGTAATTACGTAAAACTAAGGCTTTTTGATCTCATATTACGAGCTGGAACGCCTACAGCCGAAGCAAAACGCTAATGTTCGATTTCGATATAAAGCGACTTTGCATTCGATGGGGGCTTGTTTGGGAGCTCGAAACGCATGAATCTTGCGTAAGTACGTAAAACTAAGGCTTTTTGATCTCATATTACGAGCTGGAACACCTACAGCCGAAGCAAAACGCTAATGTTTTATTTCGATATAAAGCGAATTTGCATTCGATGGGGGCTTGTTTGGCGGCTCGAAACTCATGAATCTTGCGTATTTGTATAAAACTAAGGCTTTTTGATCTAATATTACGAGCTGGAACACCTACAGCTAAAGCAAAAGGCTAATGTTCGATTACGATATAAAGCGAATTTGCATTCGATGGGTGCTTGTTTGGTGGCTCGAAACGCATGAATCCTGCGTATTTGCATAAAACTAAGGCTTTTTGATCTCATATTACGAGCTGGAACGCCTACAGCCGAAGCAAAACGCTAATGTTCGATTTCGATATAAAGCGACTTTGCATTCGATGGGGGCTTGTTTGGCGTCTCGAAACGCATGAATCCTGCGTATTTGCATAAAACTAAGGCTTTTTGATCTCATATTACGAGCTGGAACACCTACAGCCGAAGCAAAACGCTAATGTTCGATTTCGATATAAAGCGACTGTGCATTCGATGGGGGCTTGTTTGGCGGCTCGAATTGCATGAATCTTGCGTATTTACGTCAAACTAAGGCTTTTTGATCTCATATTACGAGCTGGAATACCTACAGCCGAAACAAAACGCTAATGTTTGATTTCGATATAAAGCGAATTTGCATTCGATGGGGGCTTGTTTGGGAGCTCGGAACGCATGAATCTTGCGTAATTACGTAAAACCAAGGCTTTTTGATCTCATATTACGAGCTAGAACACCTACAGCCGAAGCAAAACCCTAAGTTCGATTTCGATATAAAGCGACTTTGCATTCGATGGGAGCTTGTTTGGCGTCACGAAACGCGTAAATCTCGCGTATTTACGTAAAACTAAGGCTTTTCTATCTCATATTACGAGCTGGATTACCTACAACCGATGCAAAACGCTAATGTTTTATTTCGATATAAAGCGAATTTGCATTCGATGGGGGCTTGTTTGGGAGCTCGAAACGCATGAATCTTGCGTAAGTACGTAAAACTAAGGCTTTTTGATCTCATATTACGAGCTGGAACGCCTACAGCCGAAGCAAAACGCTAATGTTCGATTTCGATATAAAGCGACTTTGCATTCGATGGGGGCTTGTTTGGCGTCTCGAAACGCATGAATCTTGCGTATTTGCATAAAACTAAGGCTTTTTGATCTAATATTTCGAGCGTGAACACCTACAGCCAAAGCAAAAGGCTAATGTTCGATTTCGATATAAAGCGACTTTGCATTCGATGGGGGCTTGTTTGGCGGCTCGAAACGCAAGAATCTTGCGTATTTGCATAAGACTAAGGCTTTTTCATCTAATATTACGAGCTGGATCACCTACAGCCAAAGCAAAACGCTAATGTTCGATTTCGATATAAAGCGACTTTGCATTCGATGGGGGCTTGTTTGGCAGCTCGAAATGCAAAAATTTTCCGTATTTACGTAAAACTAAGGCTTTTTGATCTCATATTACGAGCTGGAACGCCTACAGCCGAAGCAAAACGCTAATGTTCGATTTCGATATAAAGCGACTTTGCATTCGATGGGGGCTTGTTTGGGAGCTCGAAACGCATGAATCTTGCGTAAGTACGTAAAACTAAGGCTTTTTGATCTCATATTACGAGCTGGAACACCTACAGCCGAAGCAAAACGCTAATGTTCGATTTCGATATAAAGCGACTTTGCATTCGATGGGGGCTTGTTTGGCGGCTCGAAACGCATGAATCTTGCGTATTTGTATAAAACTAAGGCTTTTTGATCTAATATTCCGAGCTGGAACACCTACAGATAAAGCAAAAGGCTAATGTTCGATTACGATATAAAGCGAATTTGCATTCGATGGGGGCTTGTTTGGCGGCTCGAAACGCATGAATCCTGCGTATTTGCATAAAACTAAGGCTTTTTGATCTCATATTACGAGCTGGAACGCCTACAGCCGAAGCAAAACGCTAATGTTCGATTTCGATATAAAGCGACTTTGCATTCGATGGGGGCTTGTTTGGCGTCTCGAAACGCATGAATCCTGCGTATTTGCATAAAACTAAGGCTTTTTGATCTCATATTACGAGCTGGAATGCCTACAGCCGAAGCAAAACGCTAATGTTCGATTTCGATATAAAGCGACTTTGCATTCGATGGGGGCTTGTTTGGCGTCTCGAAACGCATGAATCTTGCGTATTTGCATAAAACTAAGGCTTTTTGATCTAATATTTCGAGCGTGAACACCTACAGCCAAAGCAAAAGGCTAATGTTCGATTTCGATATAAAGCGACTTTGCATTCGATGGGGGCTTGTTTGGCGGCTCGAAACGCATGAATCTTGCGTATTTGTATAAAACTAATGCTTTTTGATCTAATATGCCGAGCTGGAACACCTACAGCTAAAGCAAAAGGCTAATGTTCGATTACGATATAAAGCAAATTTGCATTCGATGGGGGCTTGTTTGGCAGCTCGAAATGCAAAAATTTTCCGTATTTACGTAAAACTAAGGTTTTTTGATCTCATATTACGAGCTGGAACGCCTACAGCCGAAGCAAAACGCTAATGTTCGATTTCGATATAAAGCGACTTTGCATTCGATGGGGGCTTGTTTGGGAGCTCGAAACGCATGAATCTTGCGTAAGTACGTAAAACTAAGGCTTTTTGATCTCATATTACGAGCTGGAACACCTACAGCCGAAGCAAAACGCTAATGTTCGATTTCGATATAAAGCGACTTTGCATTCGATGGGGGCTTGTTTGGCAGCTCGAAACGCATGAATCTTGCGTATTTGTATAAAACTAAGGCTTTTTGATCTAATATTCCGAGCTGGAACACCTACAGCTAAAGCAATAAGCTAATGTTCGATTTCGATATAAAGCGACTTAGCATTCGATGGGGGCTTGTTTGGCGGCTCGGATCGCATGAATCTTGCGTATTTACGTAAAAATAAGGCTTTTTGATCTCATATTACGAGCTGGAATACCTACAGCAGAAACAAAACGCTAATGTTCGATTTCGATATAAAGCGAATTTGCATTCGATGAGGGCTCTTTTGGCAGCTAGAAATGCAAAAATCTTGCGTATTTACGTAAAACTAAGGCTTTTTGATCTCATATTACGAGCTGGAACACCTACAGCCGAAGCAAAACGCTAGTGTTCGATTTCGATATAAAGCGACTTTGCATTCGATGGGAGCTTGTTTGGCGGCTCGAAACGCATACATCTCGCGTATTTACGTAAAACTAAGGCTTTCCTATCTCTTATTACGAGCTGGAATACCTACAACCGATGCAAAACGCCATTGTTCGATTTTGACATAAAGCGAATTTGCATCCGATGAGGGCTTGTTTGGCAGCTTGAAACGCATGAATCCTGCGTATTTGCATAAAACTAAGGCTTTTTGATCTCATATTACGAGCTGGAACGCCTACAGCCGAAGCAAAACGCTAATGTTCGATTTCGATATAAAGCGACTTTGCATTCGATGGGGGCTTGTTTGGCGTCTCGAAACGCATGAATCTTGCGTATTTGCATAAAACTAAGGCTTTTTGATCTAATATTTCGAGCGTGAACACCTACAGCCAAAGCAAAAGGCTAATGTTCGATTTCGATATAAAGCGACTTTGCATTCGATGGGGGCTTGTTTGGCGGCTCGAAACGCAAGAATCTTGCGTATTTGCATGAGACTAAGGCTTTTTCATCTAATATTACGAGCTGGATCACCTACAGCCAAAGCAAAACGCTAATGTTCGATTTCGATATAAAGCGACTTTGCATTCGATGGGGGCTTGTTTGGCAGCTCGAAATGCAAAAATTTTCCGTATTTACGTAAAACTAAGGCTTTTTGATCTCATATTACGAGCTGGAACGCCTACAGCCGAAGCAAAACGCTAATGTTCGATTTCGATATAAAGCGACTTTGCATTCGATGGGGGCTTGTTTGGGAGCTCGAAACGCATGAATCTTGCGTAAGTACGTAAAACTAAGGCTTTTTGATCTCATATTACGAGCTGGAACACCTACAGCCGAAGCAAAACGCTAATGTTCGATTTCGATATAAAGCGACTTTGCATTCGATGGGGGCTTGTTTGGCGGCTCGAAACGCATGAATCTTGCGTATTTGTATAAAACTAAGGCTTTTTGATCTAATATTCCGAGCTGGAACACCTACAGCTAAAGCAAAAGGCTAATGTTCGATTACGATATAAAGCGAATTTGCATTCGATGGGTGCTTGTCTGGTGGCTCGAAACGCATGAATCTTGCGTAATTACGTAGAACTAAGGCTTTTTGATCTCATATTACGAGCTGGAACGCCTACAGCCAAAGCAAAAGGCTAATGTTCGATTTCGATATAAAGCGACTTTGCATTCGATGGGGGCTTGTTTGGCGGCTCGGATCGCATGAATCTTGCGTATTTACGTAAAACTAAGGCTTTTTGATCTCATATTACGAGCTGGAATACCTACAGCAGAAACAAATTGCTAATGTTCGATTTCGATATAAAGCGAATTTGCATTCGATGGGTGCTTGTTTGGTGGCTCGAAACGCATGAATCTTGCGTAATTACGTAGAACTAAGGCTTTTTGATCTCATATTACGAGCTGGAACGCCTACAGCCAAAGCAAAAGGCTAATGTTCGATTTCGATATAAAGCGACTTTGCATTCGATGGGGGCTTGTTTGGCGGCTCGGATCGCATGAATCTTGCGTATTTACGTAAAACTAAGGCTTTTTGATCTCATATTACGAGCTGGAATACCTACAGCAGAAACAAAACGCTAATGTTCGATTTCGATATAAAGCGAATTTGCATTCGATGAGGGCTTGTTTGGGAGCTCTGAACGCATGAATCTTGCGTAATTACGTAAAACCAAGGCTTTTTGATCTCATATTACGAGCTAGAACACCTACAGCAGAAACAAAACGCTAATGTTCGATTTCGAAATAAAGCGACTTTGCATTCGATGGGAGCCTGTTTGGCGTCACGAAACGCGTAAATCTCGCGTATTTACGTAAAACTAAGGCTTTTCTATCTCATATTACGAGCTGGAATACCTACAACCGATGCAAAACGCTAATGTTTTATTTCGATATAAAGCGAATTTGCATTCGATGGGGGCTTGTTTGGGATCTCGAACCGCATGAATCTTGCGTAAGTACGTAAAACTAAGGCTTTTTGATCTCATATTACGAGCTGGAACACCTACAGCCGAAGCAAAACGCTAATGTTCGATTTTGACATAAAGCGAATTTGCATCCGATGAGGGCTTGTTTGGCAGCTTGAAACGCATGAATCTTGCGTAATTACGTAAAACTAAGGCTTTTTGATCTCATATTACGAGCTGGAACACCTACAGCCGAAGCAAAACCCTAATGTTCGATTTCGATATAAAGCGACTTTGCATTCGATGGTGGCTTGTTTGGTGGCTCGAAACGCATGAATCTTGCGTATTTGCATAAAAATAAGGCTTTTTCATCTCATATTACGAGCTGGAACACCTACAGCCGAAGCAAAACGCTAATATTCGATTTCGATATAAAGCGACTTTGCATTCGATGGGGGCTTGTTTGGCGGCTCGAAACGCATGAATCCTGCGTATTTGCATAAAACTAAGGCTTTTTGATCTCATATTACGAGCTGGAACGCCTACAGCCGAAGCAAAACGCTAATGTTCGATTTCGATATAAAGCGACTTTGCATTCGATGGGGGCTTGTTTGGTGTCTCGAAACGCATGAATCTTGCGTATTTGCATAAAACTAAGGATTTTTGATCTAATATTTCGAGCGTGAACACCTACAGCCAAAGCAAAAGGCTAATGTTCGATTTCGATATAAAGCGACTTTGCATTCGATGGGGGCTTGTTTGGCGGTTAGAAACGCATGAACCTTGCGTTTTTACGTAAAAATAACCCTTTTTGATCTCGTATTTCGAGCTGAAACCCCTACAGCCGAAACAAAACGCAAAAGTTCGATTTCAATACAAAGCGACGTTCCATTCGATGGAGGCTTGTTTGGCGGTTCGAAATGCATGAATCTTGCTTATTTACGTAAAACTAATGGTTTTTGATCTGAAAATGCGCCCTGGAGCGCCTACAGCTATAGCAAAACGCTAATGTTCGATTTCGATATAAAGCGATCTTGCATCCAACGGCGGATTGTCTGGCAGCTAGAATCGCATGAATCTTGCGTATTTACGTGAAAATAAGGCTTTTTAATCTCGAATTTCGAGCTGAAACGCCTACAGCCGAAGCAAAACGCAAATTTTCGATTTCAATACAAAGCGACGTTGCATTCGATGGGGGCTTGTTTGGCGGTTCGCAATGCATGAATCTTGCTTATTTACGTAAAACTATGCCTTTTTGATATAAACCGACTTTGCATTCGATGGGGGCTTGTTTGGCGGTTAGAAACGCATGAACCTTGCGTTTTTACGTAAAAATAACCCTTTTTGATCTCGTATTTCGAGCTGATACCCCTACAGCCGAAACAAAACGCAAAAGTTCGATTTCAATACAAAGCGACGTTCCATTCGATGGAGGCTTGTTTGGCGGTTCGAAATGCATGAATCTTGCTTATTTACGTAAAACTAATGGTTTTTGATCTGGAAATGCGCCCTGGAGCGCCTACAGCTATAGCAAAACGCTAATGTTCGATTTCGATATAAAGCGATCTTGCATCCAACGGCGGATTGTCTGGCAGCTAGAATCGCATGAATCTTGCGTATTTACGTGAAAATAAGGCTTTTTGATCTCGCATTACGAGCTGGAACGCCTACAGCCGAAGCCAAACGCAAATGTTTGATTTCAATATAAAGAGACTTTGCATTCGATGGGGGCGTGTTTGGCGGTTCGAAACGCATGAATCTTGCTTATTCACGTAAAGCTAAGCCTTTTTGATCTCGCGTTACGAGCTGGAACGCCTACAGTCGAAGCAATTCGCTAATATTCGATTTCGATATAAACCGACTTTGCATTCGATGGGGGCTGGTTTGGAGGTTCGAAATGCATGAATATTGCGTTGTAACCGTTTTTTTCCCAACACCAGAATTTGCCCAATCGAGACGGCTACAAAACTCGTCTCACTCGGTCTTAAGGGCGCCAGCCGCGGGAGCGCGAGCTCTCGCGACAAAATTTTAATTTTAAGAACCGAACGAGAGACGAGAGCGACCCGGTGTCACTCAGCCTTGGGAAATGGTAGAGGGGGTGGTTCGGTTACCTCCGCGAGGAGGAAACAGAGATTGAGACGAAATTCGGGAACTCAAGAGATATTTTATTTTAGCGAATATCGGGAGCGTGGTCGAGAAGCGACTAGCGTGCACGCTCGTTCCCTTAATAGCCCCAAAATCTTACAATAAAACAACAACAATGAGTAGCAACCTGAATCGGTAACAGAAATTCGGTAACCGAGGATCGGCGATGGACAATGTTCGGGATCTCGACACTCGCGGATCAAACGACAAACGTGGATCGCAGCCACGGTACCTTTCGCAACCAATCTTTCGTAAGTTAGCCCGATCGCAGCGGGAGTACGCGGAATCTCTTAATAATCGGAGAAATAAATAGGTCATAAGAAATCGGAAAAGCAATACAGACTAATAAATTGGGAAAAGAGATAAGTCGACAAAGAAACGAAATATAAAATCGGAAAAGTTAAATGAGGAATTAATTACTGGAACATTTAAATAAGCTCAAATGAAATTAAAGTATGGACTCGCACGAGGCGCAAACTATTGTGGGAATAAAAGACTAACCGAGAACCTTCCAGGCAAATTATCTAACGGAAACTATTCGAAATTGAAGAACATGGATTTTACTGAATTTTTACCCGAGAACAAATTCCGCGTTTCGCGCGCGAAGGCGTGCCGTCCCCACGATAACGAGTCGAGTTTGCTCTATTCTACTCTAGCCTCAAACCGAACACGTACGACGACCTCACCGGTTTATGTTGCAGTTGCGGGAGCTTCTCGAGGTGTCCTCGGTCAGAAGTCCCACTTCGCGTATGACAAGATGTCGGTATTCTCGCGGAACGTTTAGCACGGATCGGCAGCGGTCACGACGTCCTTCCTTCTCGGGAGCCTACGGTTGAGTCCCCGAGAGAAGTAACGCTCTCGCGATCGCGGGTCCTTTTCCCCCTACCCTAGGCCTATCTTCGTATCGCCCTCTGCTCTATTTGTCCGTTTTCCCCGAATTATCGAGATCTCGCGCGGTGGTTGAATTTCTTCGCGTTCGGGGTAACGTGAACGCGAAGGATCGAGTACGCTCGTGGTGGGAGGTAACTCCACGGGCGTCGGTGCGCGCAGGCACGGGAACTTCGGTAAGACGAGCGAGGTGACGGCGGAGCGACGAGCCGGACGCTGTAGATCTCTGTAGCTGGTGGCTCGTCGTGTCGAGGCGGCTTCGGAGGGTGGAGGGCCCGTTGTCGGTAAAGTCGCGCTACCTCGGTAGCGGTGCGGCTGAACGGCGGGCGACGTGTCGGCCGTGCCGGCCGTGTGTGACGATGGCGAGGTCGCTAGCGAGGCTCCAGCCTGCTGACTGTGGCTGGCTGCGGCGAGATCGGTAGCAAGGCTCCAGCCTGCTGTACGTTGCTGGAAGATGTTGGGATGTCCTTGCGGCGGTTATGACCGCCGTACGCTCGAGAGAAATTTGACCGGAAAACAAAAGAAAGCTCGAAATTAATCGTGGGAACGGTTCGCTCGCGATTGACCCTGTCTGTTCGCCTGGAAGGGACTCTTCCCGGGAGAATGAATGCCGTGTGCCGTGCCGAGACACGCGAGAGTCGGAGATTTGGCTCTCTTTGTGGCGGGAGCAGAAAAGCCCCGTCACAGCGTATTTATCTAAAACGAATGGTTTTTTATCTCAAAATACGCCCTGCAGCGCCTACAGCTATAACAAAACGCTAATGTTCGATTACGATATAAAGCGAATTTGCATTCGATGAGGGCTTGTTTGGCAGCTTGAAACGCATGAATCTTGCGTAATTACGTAAAACTAAGGCTTTTTGATCTCATATTACGAGCTGGAACACCTACAGCCGAAGCAAAACGCTAATGTTCGATTTCGATATAAAGCGACTTTGCATTCGATGGTGGCTTGTTTGGTGGCTCGAAACGCATGAATCTTGCGTATTTGCATAAAAATAAGGCTTTTTCATCTCATATTACGAGCTGGAACACCTACAGCCGAAGCAAAACGCTAATGTTCGATTTCGATATAAAGCGACTTTGCATTCGATGGGGGCTTGTTTGGCGGCTCGAAACGCATGAATCCTGCGTATTTGCATAAAACTAAGGCTTTTTGATCTCATATTACGAGCTGGAACACCTACAGCCGAAGCAAAACGCTAGTGTTCGATTTCGATATAAAGCGACTTTGCATTCGATGGGAGCTTGTTTGGCGGCTCGAAACGCATACATCTCGCGTATTTACGTAAAACTAAGGCTTTCCTATCTCTTATTACGAGCTGGAATACCTACAACCGATGCAAAACGCCATTGTTCGATTTTGACATAAAGCGAATTTGCATCCGATGAGGGCTTGTTTGGCAGCTTGAAACGCATGAATCCTACGTATTTGCATAAAACTAAGGCTTTTTGATCTCATATTACGAGCTGGAACGCCTACAGCCGAAGCAAAACGCTAATGTTCGATTTCGATATAAAGCGACTTTGCATTCGATGGGGGCTTGTTTGGGAGCTCGAAACGCATGAATCTTGCGTAAGTACGTAAAACTAAGGCTTTTTGATCTCATATTACGAGCTGGAACACCTACAGCCGAAGCAAAACGCTAATGTTCGATTTCGATATAAAGCGACTTTGCATTCGATGGGGGCTTGTTTGGCGGCTCGAAACGCATGAATCTTGCGTATTTGCATAAAACTAAGGCTTTTTGATCTAATATTACGAGCTGGAACACCTACAGCTAAAGCAAAAGGCCAATGTTCGATTTCGACATAAAGCGAATTTGCATTCGATGGGGGCTTGTTTGGCGGCTCGAAACGCATGAATCTTGCGTATTTGTATAAAACTAAGGCTTTTTGATCTCATATTACGAGCTGGAACACCTACAGCCGAAGCAAAACGCTAATGTTCGATTTCGATATAAAGCGACTTTGCATTCGATGGGGGCTTGTTTGGCGGCTCGAAACGCAAGAATCTTGCGTATTTGCATAAGACTAAGGCTTTTTCATCTAATATTACGAGCTGGATCACCTACAGCCAAAGCAAAACGCTAATGTTCGATTTCGATATAAAGCGACTTTGCATTCGATGGGGGCTTGTTTGGCAGCTCGAAATGCAAAAATTTTCCGTATTTACGTAAAACTAAGGCTTTTCTATCTCATATTACGAGCTGGAATACCTACAACCGATGCAAAACGCTAATGTTTTATTTCGATATAAAGCGAATTTGCATTCGATGGGGGCTTGTTTGGGAGCTCGAAACGCATGAATTTTGCGTAAGTACGTAAAACTAAGGCTTTTTGATCTCATATTACGAGCTGGAACACCTACAGCCGAAGCAAAACGCTAATGTTCGATTTCGATATAAAGCGAATTTGCATTCGATGAGGGCTTGTTTGG
Source organism: Stenichneumon culpator (assembly GCA_964017025.1). Classification (NCBI taxonomy): domain Eukaryota; kingdom Metazoa; phylum Arthropoda; class Insecta; order Hymenoptera; family Ichneumonidae; genus Stenichneumon; species Stenichneumon culpator. The sequence continues at coordinate 17,077 of CAXHKB010000066.1, forward strand.
CAGCTCGAAATGCAAAAATCTTGCGTATTTACGTAAAACTAAGGCTTTTTGATCTCATATTACGATCTGGAACACCTACAGCCGAAGCAAAACGCTAATGTTCGATTTCGGTATAAAGCGACTGTGCATTCGATGGGGGCTTGTTTGGCGGCTCGAATTGCATGAATCTTGCGTATTTACGTCAAACTAAGGCTTTTTGATCTAATATTCCGAGCTGGAACACCTACAGCTAAAGCAAAAGGCTAATGTTCGATTACGATATAAAGCGAATTTGCATTCGATGGGGGCTTGTTTGGCGGCTCGAAACGCATGAATCCTGCGTATTTGCATAAAACTAAGGCTTTTTGATCTCATATTACGAGCTGGAACGCCTACAGCCGAAGCAAAACGCTAATGTTCGATTTCGATATAAAGCGACTTTGCATTCGATGGGGGCTTGTTTGGCGTCACGAAACGCGTAAATCTCGCGTATTTACGTAAAACTAAGGCTTTTCTATTTCATATTACGAGCTGGAATACCTACAACCGAAACAAAACGCTAATGTTTGATTTCGATATAAAGCGAATTTGCATTCGATGGGGGCTTGTTTGGGAGCTCGGAACGCATGAATCTTGCGTAATTACGTAAAACCAAGGCTTTTTGATCTCATATTACGAGCTAGAACACCTACAGCAGAAACAAAACGCTAATGTTCGATTTCGAAATAAAGCGACTTTGCATTCGATGGGAGCTTGTTTGGCGTCACGAAACGCGTAAATCTCGCGTATTTACGTAAAACTAAGGCTTTTCTATCTCATATTACGAGCTGGATTACCTACAACCGATGCAAAACGCTAATGTTTTATTTCGATATAAAGCGAATTTGCATTCGAGGGGGGCTTGTTTGGGAGCTCGAAACGCATGAATCTTGCGTAAGTACGTAAAACTAAGGCTTTTTGATCTCATATTACGAGCTGGAACACCTACAGCCGAAGCAAAACGCTAATGTTCGATTTCGATATAAAGCGACTTTGCATTCGATGGGGGCTTGTTTGGCGGCTCGAAACGCATGAATCTTGCGTATTTGCATAAAACTAAGGCTTTTTGATCTAATATTACGAGCTGGAACACCTACAGCTAAAGCAAAAGGCTAATGTTCGATTACGATATAAAGCGAATTTCCATTCGATGGGTGCTTGTTTGATGGCTCGAAACGCATGAATCTTGCGTAATTACGTAAAACTAAGGCTTTTTGATCTCATATTACGAGCTGGAACGCCTACAGCCGAAGCAAAACGCTAATGTTCGATTTCGATATAAAGCGAATTTGCATTCGATGGGTGCTTGTTTGGTGGCTCGAAACGCATGAATCTTGCGTAATTACGTAGAACTAAGGCTTTTTGAACTCATATTACGAGCTAGAACACCTACAGCAGAAACAAAACGCTAATGTTCGATTTCGAAATAAAGCGACTTTGCATTCGGTGGGAGCTTGTGTGGCGTCACGAAACGCGTAAATCTCGCGTATTTACGTAAAACTAAGGCTTTTCTATTTCATATTACGAGCTGGAATACCTACAACCGATGCAAAACGCTAATGTTTTATTTCGATATAAAGCGAATTTGCATTCGATGGGGGCTTGTTTGGGAGCTCGAAACGCATGAATCTTGCGTAAGTACGTAAAACTAAGGCTTTTTGATCTCATATTACGAGCTGGAACACCTACAGCCGAAGCAAAACGCTAATGTTCGATTTCGATATAAAGCGACTTTGCATTCGATGGGGGCTTGTTTGGCGGCTCGAAACGCATGAATCTTGCGCATTTGCATAAAACTAAGGCTTTTTGATCTAATATTACGAGCTGGAACACCTACAGCTAAAGCAAAAGGCCAATGTTCGATTACGATATAAAGCGAATTTGCATTCGATGGGTGCTTGTTTGGTGGCTCGAAACGCATGAATCTTGCGTAATTACGTAAAACTAAGGCTTTTTGATCTCATATTACGAGCTGGAACGCCTACAGCCGAAGCAAAACGCTAATGTTCGATTTCGATATAAAGCGACTTTGCATTCGATGGGGGCTTGTTTGGGAGCTCGAAACGCATGAATCTTGCGTAAGTACGTAAAACTAAGGCTTTTTGATCTCATATTACGAGCTGGAACACCTACAGCCGAAGCAAAACGCTAATGTTTTATTTCGATATAAAGCGAATTTGCATTCGATGGGGGCTTGTTTGGCGGCTCGAAACTCATGAATCTTGCGTATTTGTATAAAACTAAGGCTTTTTGATCTAATATTACGAGCTGGAACACCTACAGCTAAAGCAAAAGGCTAATGTTCGATTACGATATAAAGCGAATTTGCATTCGATGGGTGCTTGTTTGGTGGCTCGAAACGCATGAATCCTGCGTATTTGCATAAAACTAAGGCTTTTTGATCTCATATTACGAGCTGGAACGCCTACAGCCGAAGCAAAACGCTAATGTTCGATTTCGATATAAAGCGACTTTGCATTCGATGGGGGCTTGTTTGGCGTCTCGAAACGCATGAATCCTGCGTATTTGCATAAAACTAAGGCTTTTTGATCTCATATTACGAGCTGGAACACCTACAGCCGAAGCAAAACGCTAATGTTCGATTTCGATATAAAGCGACTGTGCATTCGATGGGGGCTTGTTTGGCGGCTCGAATTGCATGAATCTTGCGTATTTACGTCAAACTAAGGCTTTTTGATCTCATATTACGAGCTGGAATACCTACAGCCGAAACAAAACGCTAATGTTTGATTTCGATATAAAGCGAATTTGCATTCGATGGGGGCTTGTTTGGGAGCTCGGAACGCATGAATCTTGCGTAATTACGTAAAACCAAGGCTTTTTGATCTCATATTACGAGCTAGAACACCTACAGCCGAAGCAAAACCCTAAGTTCGATTTCGATATAAAGCGACTTTGCATTCGATGGGAGCTTGTTTGGCGTCACGAAACGCGTAAATCTCGCGTATTTACGTAAAACTAAGGCTTTTCTATCTCATATTACGAGCTGGATTACCTACAACCGATGCAAAACGCTAATGTTTTATTTCGATATAAAGCGAATTTGCATTCGATGGGGGCTTGTTTGGGAGCTCGAAACGCATGAATCTTGCGTAAGTACGTAAAACTAAGGCTTTTTGATCTCATATTACGAGCTGGAACGCCTACAGCCGAAGCAAAACGCTAATGTTCGATTTCGATATAAAGCGACTTTGCATTCGATGGGGGCTTGTTTGGCGTCTCGAAACGCATGAATCTTGCGTATTTGCATAAAACTAAGGCTTTTTGATCTAATATTTCGAGCGTGAACACCTACAGCCAAAGCAAAAGGCTAATGTTCGATTTCGATATAAAGCGACTTTGCATTCGATGGGGGCTTGTTTGGCGGCTCGAAACGCAAGAATCTTGCGTATTTGCATAAGACTAAGGCTTTTTCATCTAATATTACGAGCTGGATCACCTACAGCCAAAGCAAAACGCTAATGTTCGATTTCGATATAAAGCGACTTTGCATTCGATGGGGGCTTGTTTGGCAGCTCGAAATGCAAAAATTTTCCGTATTTACGTAAAACTAAGGCTTTTTGATCTCATATTACGAGCTGGAACGCCTACAGCCGAAGCAAAACGCTAATGTTCGATTTCGATATAAAGCGACTTTGCATTCGATGGGGGCTTGTTTGGGAGCTCGAAACGCATGAATCTTGCGTAAGTACGTAAAACTAAGGCTTTTTGATCTCATATTACGAGCTGGAACACCTACAGCCGAAGCAAAACGCTAATGTTCGATTTCGATATAAAGCGACTTTGCATTCGATGGGGGCTTGTTTGGCGGCTCGAAACGCATGAATCTTGCGTATTTGTATAAAACTAAGGCTTTTTGATCTAATATTCCGAGCTGGAACACCTACAGATAAAGCAAAAGGCTAATGTTCGATTACGATATAAAGCGAATTTGCATTCGATGGGGGCTTGTTTGGCGGCTCGAAACGCATGAATCCTGCGTATTTGCATAAAACTAAGGCTTTTTGATCTCATATTACGAGCTGGAACGCCTACAGCCGAAGCAAAACGCTAATGTTCGATTTCGATATAAAGCGACTTTGCATTCGATGGGGGCTTGTTTGGCGTCTCGAAACGCATGAATCCTGCGTATTTGCATAAAACTAAGGCTTTTTGATCTCATATTACGAGCTGGAATGCCTACAGCCGAAGCAAAACGCTAATGTTCGATTTCGATATAAAGCGACTTTGCATTCGATGGGGGCTTGTTTGGCGTCTCGAAACGCATGAATCTTGCGTATTTGCATAAAACTAAGGCTTTTTGATCTAATATTTCGAGCGTGAACACCTACAGCCAAAGCAAAAGGCTAATGTTCGATTTCGATATAAAGCGACTTTGCATTCGATGGGGGCTTGTTTGGCGGCTCGAAACGCATGAATCTTGCGTATTTGTATAAAACTAATGCTTTTTGATCTAATATGCCGAGCTGGAACACCTACAGCTAAAGCAAAAGGCTAATGTTCGATTACGATATAAAGCAAATTTGCATTCGATGGGGGCTTGTTTGGCAGCTCGAAATGCAAAAATTTTCCGTATTTACGTAAAACTAAGGTTTTTTGATCTCATATTACGAGCTGGAACGCCTACAGCCGAAGCAAAACGCTAATGTTCGATTTCGATATAAAGCGACTTTGCATTCGATGGGGGCTTGTTTGGGAGCTCGAAACGCATGAATCTTGCGTAAGTACGTAAAACTAAGGCTTTTTGATCTCATATTACGAGCTGGAACACCTACAGCCGAAGCAAAACGCTAATGTTCGATTTCGATATAAAGCGACTTTGCATTCGATGGGGGCTTGTTTGGCAGCTCGAAACGCATGAATCTTGCGTATTTGTATAAAACTAAGGCTTTTTGATCTAATATTCCGAGCTGGAACACCTACAGCTAAAGCAATAAGCTAATGTTCGATTTCGATATAAAGCGACTTAGCATTCGATGGGGGCTTGTTTGGCGGCTCGGATCGCATGAATCTTGCGTATTTACGTAAAAATAAGGCTTTTTGATCTCATATTACGAGCTGGAATACCTACAGCAGAAACAAAACGCTAATGTTCGATTTCGATATAAAGCGAATTTGCATTCGATGAGGGCTCTTTTGGCAGCTAGAAATGCAAAAATCTTGCGTATTTACGTAAAACTAAGGCTTTTTGATCTCATATTACGAGCTGGAACACCTACAGCCGAAGCAAAACGCTAGTGTTCGATTTCGATATAAAGCGACTTTGCATTCGATGGGAGCTTGTTTGGCGGCTCGAAACGCATACATCTCGCGTATTTACGTAAAACTAAGGCTTTCCTATCTCTTATTACGAGCTGGAATACCTACAACCGATGCAAAACGCCATTGTTCGATTTTGACATAAAGCGAATTTGCATCCGATGAGGGCTTGTTTGGCAGCTTGAAACGCATGAATCCTGCGTATTTGCATAAAACTAAGGCTTTTTGATCTCATATTACGAGCTGGAACGCCTACAGCCGAAGCAAAACGCTAATGTTCGATTTCGATATAAAGCGACTTTGCATTCGATGGGGGCTTGTTTGGCGTCTCGAAACGCATGAATCTTGCGTATTTGCATAAAACTAAGGCTTTTTGATCTAATATTTCGAGCGTGAACACCTACAGCCAAAGCAAAAGGCTAATGTTCGATTTCGATATAAAGCGACTTTGCATTCGATGGGGGCTTGTTTGGCGGCTCGAAACGCAAGAATCTTGCGTATTTGCATGAGACTAAGGCTTTTTCATCTAATATTACGAGCTGGATCACCTACAGCCAAAGCAAAACGCTAATGTTCGATTTCGATATAAAGCGACTTTGCATTCGATGGGGGCTTGTTTGGCAGCTCGAAATGCAAAAATTTTCCGTATTTACGTAAAACTAAGGCTTTTTGATCTCATATTACGAGCTGGAACGCCTACAGCCGAAGCAAAACGCTAATGTTCGATTTCGATATAAAGCGACTTTGCATTCGATGGGGGCTTGTTTGGGAGCTCGAAACGCATGAATCTTGCGTAAGTACGTAAAACTAAGGCTTTTTGATCTCATATTACGAGCTGGATCACCTACAGCCGAAGCAAAACGCTAATGTTCGATTTCGATATAAAGCGACTTTGCATTCGATGGGGGCTTGTTTGGCGGCTCGAAACGCATGAATCTTGCGTAATTACGTAGAACTAAGGCTTTTTGATCTCATATTACGAGCTGGAACGCCTACAGCCAAAGCAAAAGGCTAATGTTCGATTTCGATATAAAGCGACTTTGCATTCGATGGGGGCTTGTTTGGCGGCTCGGATCGCATGAATCTTGCGTATTTACGTAAAACTAAGGCTTTTTGATCTCATATTACGAGCTGGAATACCTACAGCAGAAACAAATTGCTAATGTTCGATTTCGATATAAAGCGAATTTGCATTCGATGGGTGCTTGTTTGGTGGCTCGAAACGCATGAATCTTGCGTAATTACGTAGAACTAAGGCTTTTTGATCTCATATTACGAGCTGGAACGCCTACAGCCAAAGCAAAAGGCTAATGTTCGATTTCGATATAAAGCGACTTTGCATTCGATGGGGGCTTGTTTGGCGGCTCGGATCGCATGAATCTTGCGTATTTACGTAAAACTAAGGCTTTTTGATCTCATATTACGAGCTGGAATACCTACAGCAGAAACAAAACGCTAATGTTCGATTTCGATATAAAGCGAATTTGCATTCGATGAGGGCTTGTTTGGGAGCTCTGAACGCATGAATCTTGCGTAATTACGTAAAACCAAGGCTTTTTGATCTCATATTACGAGCTAGAACACCTACAGCAGAAACAAAACGCTAATGTTCGATTTCGAAATAAAGCGACTTTGCATTCGATGGGAGCCTGTTTGGCGTCACGAAACGCGTAAATCTCGCGTATTTACGTAAAACTAAGGCTTTTCTATCTCATATTACGAGCTGGAATACCTACAACCGATGCAAAACGCTAATGTTTTATTTCGATATAAAGCGAATTTGCATTCGATGGGGGCTTGTTTGGGATCTCGAACCGCATGAATCTTGCGTAAGTACGTAAAACTAAGGCTTTTTGATCTCATATTACGAGCTGGAACACCTACAGCCGAAGCAAAACGCTAATGTTCGATTTTGACATAAAGCGAATTTGCATCCGATGAGGGCTTGTTTGGCAGCTTGAAACGCATGAATCTTGCGTAATTACGTAAAACTAAGGCTTTTTGATCTCATATTACGAGCTGGAACACCTACAGCCGAAGCAAAACCCTAATGTTCGATTTCGATATAAAGCGACTTTGCATTCGATGGTGGCTTGTTTGGTGGCTCGAAACGCATGAATCTTGCGTATTTGCATAAAAATAAGGCTTTTTCATCTCATATTACGAGCTGGAACACCTACAGCCGAAGCAAAACGCTAATATTCGATTTCGATATAAAGCGACTTTGCATTCGATGGGGGCTTGTTTGGCGGCTCGAAACGCATGAATCCTGCGTATTTGCATAAAACTAAGGCTTTTTGATCTCATATTACGAGCTGGAACGCCTACAGCCGAAGCAAAACGCTAATGTTCGATTTCGATATAAAGCGACTTTGCATTCGATGGGGGCTTGTTTGGTGTCTCGAAACGCATGAATCTTGCGTATTTGCATAAAACTAAGGATTTTTGATCTAATATTTCGAGCGTGAACACCTACAGCCAAAGCAAAAGGCTAATGTTCGATTTCGATATAAAGCGACTTTGCATTCGATGGGGGCTTGTTTGGCGGTTAGAAACGCATGAACCTTGCGTTTTTACGTAAAAATAACCCTTTTTGATCTCGTATTTCGAGCTGAAACCCCTACAGCCGAAACAAAACGCAAAAGTTCGATTTCAATACAAAGCGACGTTCCATTCGATGGAGGCTTGTTTGGCGGTTCGAAATGCATGAATCTTGCTTATTTACGTAAAACTAATGGTTTTTGATCTGAAAATGCGCCCTGGAGCGCCTACAGCTATAGCAAAACGCTAATGTTCGATTTCGATATAAAGCGATCTTGCATCCAACGGCGGATTGTCTGGCAGCTAGAATCGCATGAATCTTGCGTATTTACGTGAAAATAAGGCTTTTTAATCTCGAATTTCGAGCTGAAACGCCTACAGCCGAAGCAAAACGCAAATTTTCGATTTCAATACAAAGCGACGTTGCATTCGATGGGGGCTTGTTTGGCGGTTCGCAATGCATGAATCTTGCTTATTTACGTAAAACTATGCCTTTTTGATATAAACCGACTTTGCATTCGATGGGGGCTTGTTTGGCGGTTAGAAACGCATGAACCTTGCGTTTTTACGTAAAAATAACCCTTTTTGATCTCGTATTTCGAGCTGATACCCCTACAGCCGAAACAAAACGCAAAAGTTCGATTTCAATACAAAGCGACGTTCCATTCGATGGAGGCTTGTTTGGCGGTTCGAAATGCATGAATCTTGCTTATTTACGTAAAACTAATGGTTTTTGATCTGGAAATGCGCCCTGGAGCGCCTACAGCTATAGCAAAACGCTAATGTTCGATTTCGATATAAAGCGATCTTGCATCCAACGGCGGATTGTCTGGCAGCTAGAATCGCATGAATCTTGCGTATTTACGTGAAAATAAGGCTTTTTGATCTCGCATTACGAGCTGGAACGCCTACAGCCGAAGCCAAACGCAAATGTTTGATTTCAATATAAAGAGACTTTGCATTCGATGGGGGCGTGTTTGGCGGTTCGAAACGCATGAATCTTGCTTATTCACGTAAAGCTAAGCCTTTTTGATCTCGCGTTACGAGCTGGAACGCCTACAGTCGAAGCAATTCGCTAATATTCGATTTCGATATAAACCGACTTTGCATTCGATGGGGGCTGGTTTGGAGGTTCGAAATGCATGAATATTGCGTTGTAACCGTTTTTTTTCCCAACACCAGAATTTGCCCAATCGAGACGGCTACAAAACTCGTCTCACTCGGTCTTAAGGGCGCCAGCCGCGGGAGCGCGAGCTCTCGCGACAAAATTTTAATTTTAAGAACCGAACGAGAGACGAGAGCGACCCGGTGTCACTCAGCCTTGGGAAATGGTAGAGGGGGTGGTTCGGTTACCTCCGCGAGGAGGAAACAGAGATTGAGACGAAATTCGGGAACTCAAGAGATATTTTATTTTAGCGAATATCGGGAGCGTGGTCGAGAAGCGACTAGCGTGCACGCTCGTTCCCTTAATAGCCCCAAAATCTTACAATAAAACAACAACAATGAGTAGCAACCTGAATCGGTAACAGAAATTCGGTAACCGAGGATCGGCGATGGACAATGTTCGGGATCTCGACACTCGCGGATCAAACGACAAACGTGGATCGCAGCCACGGTACCTTTCGCAACCAATCTTTCGTAAGTTAGCCCGATCGCAGCGGGAGTACGCGGAATCTCTTAATAATCGGAGAAATAAATAGGTCATAAGAAATCGGAAAAGCAATACAGACTAATAAATTGGGAAAAGAGATAAGTCGACAAAGAAACGAAATATAAAATCGGAAAAGTTAAATGAGGAATTAATTACTGGAACATTTAAATAAGCTCAAATGAAATTAAAGTATGGACTCGCACGAGGCGCAAACTATTGTGGGAATAAAAGACTAACCGAGAACCTTCCAGGCAAATTATCTAACGGAAACTATTCGAAATTGAAGAACATGGATTTTACTGAATTTTTACCCGAGAACAAATTCCGCGTTTCGCGCGCGAAGGCGTGCCGTCCCCACGATAACGAGTCGAGTTTGCTCTATTCTACTCTAGCCTCAAACCGAACACGTACGACGACCTCACCGGTTTATGTTGCAGTTGCGGGAGCTTCTCGAGGTGTCCTCGGTCAGAAGTCCCACTTCGCGTATGACAAGATGTCGGTATTCTCGCGGAACGTTTAGCACGGATCGGCAGCGGTCACGACGTCCTTCCTTCTCGGGAGCCTACGGTTGAGTCCCCGAGAGAAGTAACGCTCTCGCGATCGCGGGTCCTTTTCCCCCTACCCTAGGCCTATCTTCGTATCGCCCTCTGCTCTATTTGTCCGTTTTCCCCGAATTATCGAGATCTCGCGCGGTGGTTGAATTTCTTCGCGTTCGGGGTAACGTGAACGCGAAGGATCGAGTACGCTCGTGGTGGGAGGTAACTCCACGGGCGTCGGTGCGCGCAGGCACGGGAACTTCGGTAAGACGAGCGAGGTGACGGCGGAGCGACGAGCCGGACGCTGTAGATCTCTGTAGCTGGTGGCTCGTCGTGTCGAGGCGGCTTCGGAGGGTGGAGGGCCCGTTGTCGGTAAAGTCGCGCTACCTCGGTAGCGGTGCGGCTGAACGGCGGGCGACGTGTCGGCCGTGCCGGCCGTGTGTGACGATGGCGAGGTCGCTAGCGAGGCTCCAGCCTGCTGACTGTGGCTGGCTGCGGCGAGATCGGTAGCAAGGCTCCAGCCTGCTGTACGTTGCTGGAAGATGTTGGGATGTCCTTGCGGCGGTTATGACCGCCGTACGCTCGAGAGAAATTTGACCGGAAAACAAAAGAAAGCTCGAAATTAATCGTGGGAACGGTTCGCTCGCGATTGACCCTGTCTGTTCGCCTGGAAGGGACTCTTCCCGGGAGAATGAATGCCGTGTGCCGTGCCGAGACACGCGAGAGTCGGAGATTTGGCTCTCTTTGTGGCGGGAGCAGAAAAGCCCCGTCACAGCGTATTTATCTAAAACGAATGGTTTTTTATCTCAAAATACGCCCTGCAGCGCCTACAGCTATAACAAAACGCTAATGTTCGATTACGATATAAAGCGAATTTGCATTCGATGAGGGCTTGTTTGGCAGCTTGAAACGCATGAATCTTGCGTAATTACGTAAAACTAAGGCTTTTTGATCTCATATTACGAGCTGGAACACCTACAGCCGAAGCAAAACGCTAATGTTCGATTTCGATATAAAGCGACTTTGCATTCGATGGTGGCTTGTTTGGTGGCTCGAAACGCATGAATCTTGCGTATTTGCATAAAAATAAGGCTTTTTCATCTCATATTACGAGCTGGAACACCTACAGCCGAAGCAAAACGCTAATGTTCGATTTCGATATAAAGCGACTTTGCATTCGATGGGGACTTGTTTGGCGGCTCGAAACGCATGAATCCTGCGTATTTGCATAAAACTAAGGCTTTTTGATCTCATATTACGAGCTGGAACACCTACAGCCGAAGCAAAACGCTAGTGTTCGATTTCGATATAAAGCGACTTTGCATTCGATGGGAGCTTGTTTGGCGGCTCGAAACGCATACATCTCGCGTATTTACGTAAAACTAAGGCTTTCCTATCTCTTATTACGAGCTGGAATACCTACAACCGATGCAAAACGCCATTGTTCGATTTTGACATAAAGCGAATTTGCATCCGATGAGGGCTTGTTTGGCAGCTTGAAACGCATGAATCCTACGTATTTGCATAAAACTAAGGCTTTTTGATCTCATATTACGAGCTGGAACGCCTACAGCCGAAGCAAAACGCTAATGTTCGATTTCGATATAAAGCGACTTTGCATTCGATGGGGGCTTGTTTGGGAGCTCGAAACGCATGAATCTTGCGTAAGTACGTAAAACTAAGGCTTTTTGATCTCATATTACGAGCTGGAACACCTACAGCCGAAGCAAAACGCTAATGTTCGATTTCGATATAAAGCGACTTTGCATTCGATGGGGGCTTGTTTGGCGGCTCGAAACGCATGAATCTTGCGTATTTGCATAAAACTAAGGCTTTTTGATCTAATATTACGAGCTGGAACACCTACAGCTAAAGCAAAAGGCCAATGTTCGATTTCGACATAAAGCGAATTTGCATTCGATGGGGGCTTGTTTGGCGGCTCGAAACGCATGAATCTTGCGTATTTGTATAAAACTAAGGCTTTTTGATCTCATATTACGAGCTGGAACACCTACAGCCGAAGCAAAACGCTAATGTTCGATTTCGATATAAAGCGACTTTGCATTCGATGGGGGCTTGTTTGGCGGCTCGAAACGCAAGAATCTTGCGTATTTGCATAAGACTAAGGCTTTTTCATCTAATATTACGAGCTGGATCACCTACAGCCAAAGCAAAACGCTAATGTTCGATTTCGATATAAAGCGACTTTGCATTCGATGGGGGCTTGTTTGGCAGCTCGAAATGCAAAAATTTTCCGTATTTACGTAAAACTAAGGCTTTTCTATCTCATATTACGAGCTGGAATACCTACAACCGATGCAAAACGCTAATGTTTTATTTCGATATAAAGCGAATTTGCATTCGATGGGGGCTTGTTTGGGAGCTCGAAACGCATGAATTTTGCGTAAGTACGTAAAACTAAGGCTTTTTGATCTCATATTACGAGCTGGAACACCTACAGCCGAAGCAAAACGCTAATGTTCGATTTCGATATAAAGCGAATTTGCATTCGATGAGGGCTTGTTTGGCAGCTCGAAATGCAAAAATCTTGCGTATTTACGTAAAACTAAGGCTTTTTGATCTCATATTACGATCTGGAACACCTACAGCCGAAGCAAAACGCTAATGTTCGATTTCGGTATAAAGCGACTGTGCATTCGATGGGGGCTTGTTTGGCGGCTCGAATTGCATGAATCTTGCGTATTTACGTCAAACTAAGGCTTTTTGATCTAATATTCCGAGCTGGAACACCTACAGCTAAAGCAAAAGGCTAATGTTCGATTACGATATAAAGCGAATTTGCATTCGATGGGGGCTTGTTTGGCGGCTCGAAACGCATGAATCCTGCGTATTTGCATAAAACTAAGGCTTTTTGATCTCATATTACGAGCTGGAACGCCTACAGCCGAAGCAAAACGCTAATGTTCGATTTCGATATAAAGCGACTTTGCATTCGATGGGGGCTTGTTTGGCGTCACGAAACGCGTAAATCTCGCGTATTTACGTAAAACTAAGGCTTTTCTATTTCATATTACGAGCTGGAATACCTACAACCGAAACAAAACGCTAATGTTTGATTTCGATATAAAGCGAATTTGCATTCGATGGGGGCTTGTTTGGGAGCTCGGAACGCATGAATCTTGCGTAATTACGTAAAACCAAGGCTTTTTGATCTCATATTACGAGCTAGAACACCTACAGCAGAAACAAAACGCTAATGTTCGATTTCGAAATAAAGCGACTTTGCATTCGATGGGAGCTTGTTTGGCGTCACGAAACGCGTAAATCTCGCGTATTTACGTAAAACTAAGGCTTTTCTATCTCATATTACGAGCTGGATTACCTACAACCGATGCAAAACGCTAATGTTTTATTTCGATATAAAGCGAATTTGCATTCGATGGGGGCTTGTTTGGGAGCTCGAAACGCATGAATCTTGCGTAAGTACGTAAAACTAAGGCTTTTTGATCTCATATTACGAGCTGGAACACCTACAGCCGAAGCAAAACGCTAATGTTCGATTTCGATATAAAGCGACTTTGCATTCGATGGGGGCTTGTTTGGCGGCTCGAAACGCATGAATCTTGCGTATTTGCATAAAACTAAGGCTTTTTGATCTAATATTACGAGCTGGAACACCTACAGCTAAAGCAAAAGGCTAATGTTCGATTACGATATAAAGCGAATTTCCATTCGATGGGTGCTTGTTTGATGGCTCGAAACGCATGAATCTTGCGTAATTACGTAAAACTAAGGCTTTTTGATCTCATATTACGAGCTGGAACGCCTACAGCCGAAGCAAAACGCTAATGTTCGATTTCGATATAAAGCGAATTTGCATTCGATGGGTGCTTGTTTGGTGGCTCGAAACGCATGAATCTTGCGTAATTACGTAGAACTAAGGCTTTTTGAACTCATATTACGAGCTAGAACACCTACAGCAGAAACAAAACGCTAATGTTCGATTTCGAAATAAAGCGACTTTGCATTCGGTGGGAGCTTGTGTGGCGTCACGAAACGCGTAAATCTCGCGTATTTACGTAAAACTAAGGCTTTTCTATTTCATATTACGAGCTGGAATACCTACAACCGATGCAAAACGCTAATGTTTTATTTCGATATAAAGCGAATTTGCATTCGATGGGGGCTTGTTTGGGAGCTCGAAACGCATGAATCTTGCGTAAGTACGTAAAACTAAGGCTTTTTGATCTCATATTACGAGCTGGAACACCTACAGCCGAAGCAAAACGCTAATGTTCGATTTCGATATAAAGCGACTTTGCATTCGATGGGGGCTTGTTTGGCGGCTCGAAACGCAAGAATCTTGCGTATTTGCATATAACTAAGGCTTTTTCATCTAATATTACGAGCTGGATCACCTACAGCCAAAGCAAAACGCTAATGTTCGATTTCGATATAAAGCGACTTTGCATTCGATGGGGGCTTGTTTGGCAGCTCGAAATGCAAAAATTTTCCGTATTTACGTAAAACTAAGGCATTTTGATCTAATATTACGAGCTGGATCACCTACAGCCAAAGCAAAACGCTAATGTTCGATTTCGATATAAAGCGAATTTGCATTCGATGGGCGCTTGTTTGCTGGCTCGAAACGCATGAATCTTGCTCATATTACGAGCTGGAACGCCTTCAGCAGAAGCAAAAGGCTAATTTTCGATTTCGATATAAAGCGACTTTGCATTCGATGGGGGCTTGTTTGGCGGCTCGAAACGCATGAATCTTACGTATTTACGTAAAACTAAGGCTTTTTGATCTCATATCACGAGCTGGAATACCTACAACCGATGCAAAACGCTAATGTTTTATTTCGATATAAAGCGAATTTGCATTCGATGGGGGCTTGTTTGGGAGCTCGAAACGCATGAATTTTGCGTAAGTACGTAAAACTAAGGCTTTTTGATCTCATATTACGAGCTAGAACACCTACAGCAGAAACAAAACGCTAATGTTTGATTTCGAAATAAAGCGATTTTGCATTCGATGGGAGCTTGTTTGGCGTCACGAAACGCATAAATTTCACGTATTTACGTAAAACTAAGGCTTTTCTATCTCATATTACGAGCTGGAATACCTACAACCGATGCAAAACGCTAATGTTTTATTTCGATATAAAGCGAATTTGCATTCGATGGGGGCTTGTTTGGGAGCTCGAAACGCATGAATTTTGCGTAAGTACGTAAAACTAAGGCTTTTTGATCTCATATTACGAGCTGGAACACCTACAGCCGAAGCAAAACGCTAATGTTCGATTTCGATATAAAGCGAATTTGCATTCGATGAGGGCTTGTTTGGCAGCTCGAAATGCAAAAATCTTGCGTATTTACGTAAAACTAAGGCTTTTTGATCTCATATTACGAGCTGGAACACCTACAGCCGAAGCAAAACGCTAATGTTCGATTTCGGTATAAAGCGACTGTGCATTCGATGGGGGCTTGTTTGGCGGCTTGAATTGCATGAATCTTGCGTATTTACGTCAAACTAAGGCTTTTTGATCTCATATTACGAGCTGGAATACCTACAGCCGAAACAAAACGCTAATGTTCGATTTCGATGAAAGGCGAATTTGCATTCGATGAGGGCTCTTTTGGCAGCTAGAAATGCAAAAATCTTGCGTATTTACGTAAAACTAAGGCTTTTTGATCTCATATTACGAGCTGTAACACCTACAGCCGAAGCAAAACGCTAATGGTCGATTTCGATATAAAGCGACTGTGCATTCGATGGGGGCTTGTTTGGCGGCTCGAATTGCATGAATCTTGCGTATTTACGTCAAACTAAGGCTTTTTGATCTCATATTACGAGCTGGAATACCTACAGCCGAAACAAAACGCTAATGTTTGATTTCGATATAAAGCGAATTTGCATTCGATGGGGGCTTGTTTGGGAGCTCGAAACGCATGAATCTTGCGTAAGTACGTAAAACTAAGGCTTTTTGATCTCATATTACGAGCTGGAACACCTACAGCCGAAGCAAAACGCTAATGTTCGATTTCGATATAAAGCGACTTTGAATTCGATGGGGGCTTGTTTGGCGGCTCGAAACGCATGAATCTTGCGTATTTGTATAAAACTAAGGCTTTTTGATCTAATATTACGAGCTGGAACACCTACAGCTAAAGCAAAAGGCTAATGTTCGATTACGATATAAAGCGAATTTGCATTCGATGGGTGCTTGTTTGGTGGCTCGAAACGCATGAATCCTGCGTATGTGCATAAAACTAAGGCTTTTTGATCTCATATTACGGAGCTGGAACGCCTACAGCCGAAGCAAAACGCTAATGTTCGATTTCGATATAAAGCGACTTTGCATTCGATGGGGGCTTGTTTGGCGTCTTGAAACGCATGAATCCTGCGTATTTGCATAAAACTAAAGCTTTTTGATCTCATATTACGAGCTGGAATGCCTACAGCCGAAGCAAAACGCTAATGTTCGATTTCGATATAAAGCGACTTTGCATTCGATGGGGGCTTGTTTGGCGTCTCGAAACGCATGAATCTTGCGTATTTGCATAAAACTAAGGCTTTTTGATCTAATATTTCGAGCGTGAACACCTACAGCCAAAGCAAAAGGCTAATGTTCGATTTCGATATAAAGCGACTTTGCATTCGATGGGGGCTTGTTTGGCGGCTCGAAACGCATGAATCTTGCGTATTTGTATAAAACTAAGGCTTTTTGATCTAATATTCCGAGCTGGAACACCTACAGCTAAAGCAAAAGGCTAATGTTCGATTACGATATAAAGCGAATTTGCATTCGATGGGGGCTTGTTTGGCAGCTCGAAATGCAAAAATTTTCCGTATTTACGTAAAACTAAGGCTTTTTGATCTCATATTACGAGCTGGAACGCCTACAGCCGAAGCAAAACGCTAATGTTCGATTTCGATATAAAGCGACTTTGCATTCGATGGGGGCTTGTTTGGGAGCTCGAAACGCATGAATCTTGCGTAAGTACGTAAAACTAAGGCTTTTTGATCTCATATTACGAGCTGGAACACCTACAGCCGAAGCAAAACGCTAATGTTCGATTTCGATATAAAGCGACTTTGCATTCGATGGGGGCTTGTTTGGCGGCTCGAAACGCATGAATCTTGCGTATTTGTATAAAACTAAGGCTTTTTGATCTAATATTCCGAGCTGGAACACCTACAGCTAAAGCAAAAGGCTAATGTTCGATTTCGATATAAAGCGACTTAGCATTCGATGGGGCCTTGTTTGGCGGCTCGGATCGCATGAATCTTGCGTATTTACGTAAAAATAAGGCTTTTTGATCTCATATTACGAGCTGGAATACCTACAGCAGAAACAAAACGCTAATGTTCGATTTCGATATAAAGCGAATTTGCATTCGATGAGGGCTCTTTTGGCAGCTAGAAATGCAAAAATCTTGCGTATTTACGTAAAACTAAGGCTTTTTGATCTCATATTACGAGCTGGAACACCTACAGCCGAAGCAAAACGCTAGTGTTCGATTTCGATATAAAGCGTCTTTGCATTCGATGGGAGCTTGTTTGGCGGCTCGAAACGCATTCATCTCGCGTATTTACGTAAAACTAAGGCTTTCCTATCTCTTATTACGAGCTGGAATACCTACAACCGATGCAAAACGCCATTGTTCGATTTTGACATAAAGCGAATTTGCATCCGATGAGGGCTTGTTTGGCAGCTTGAAACGCATGAATCTTGCGTAATTACGTAAAACTAAGGCTTTTTGATCTCATATTACGAGCTGGAACACCTACAGCCGAAGCAAAACCCTAATGTTCGATTTCGATATAAAGCGACTTTGCATTCGATGGTGGCTTGTTTGGTGGCTCGAAACGCATGAATCTTGCGTATTTGCATAAAAATAAGGCTTTTTCATCTCATATTACGAGCTGGAACACCTACAGCCGAAGCAAAACGCTAATGTTCGATTTCGATATAAAGCGACTTTGCATTCGATGGGGGCTTGTTTGGCGTCTCGAAACGCATGAATCTTGCGTATTTGCATAAAACTAAGGATTTTTGATCTAATATTTCGAGCGTGAACACCTACAGCCAAAGCAAAAGACTAATGTTCGATTTCGATATAAAGCGACTTTGCATTCGATGGGGGCTTGTTTGGCGGCTCGAAACGCATGAATCTTGCGTATTTGCATAAAACTAAGGCTTTTTGATCTAATATTACGACCTGGAACACCTACAGCCAAAGAAAAAGGCTAATGTTCGATATCGATATAAAGCGACTTTGCATTCGATGGGGGCTTGTTTGGCGGCTCGAAACGCAAGAATCTTGCGTATTTGCATAAAACTAAGGCTTTTTCATCTAATATTACGAGCTGGATCACCTACAGCCAAAGCAAAACGCTAATGTTCGATTTCGATGGGGGCTTGTTTGGCGTCTCGAAACGCATGAATCTTGCGTATTTGCATAAAACTAAGGATTTTTGATCTAATATTTCGAGCGTGAACACCTACAGCCAAAGAAAAAGGCTAATGTTCGATATCGATATAAAGCGACTTTGCATTCGATGGGGGCTTGTTTGGCGGCTCGAAACGCAAGAATCTTGCGTATTTGCATAAAACTAAGGCTTTTTCATCTAATATTACGAGCTGGATCACCTACAGCCAAAGCAAAACGCTAATGTTCGATTTCGATATAAAGCGACTTTGCATTCGATGGGAGCTTGTTTGGCGGTTCGAAACGCATACATCTCGCGTATTTACTTAAAACTAAGGCTTTCCTATCTCTTATTACGAGCTGGAATACCTACAACCGATGCAAAACGCCATTGTTCGATTTCGACATAAAGCGAATTTGCATCCGATGAGGGCTTGTTTGGCAGCTTGAAACGCATGAATCTTGCGTAATTACGTAAAACTAAGGCTTTTTGATCTCATATTACGAGCTGGAACACCTACAGCCGAAGCAAAACCCTAATGTTCGATTTCGATATAAAGCGACTTTGCATTCGATGGTGGCTTGTTTGGTGGCTCGAAACGCATGAATCTTGCGTATTTGCATAAAAATAAGGCTTTTTCATCTCATATTACGAGCTGGAACACCTACAGCCGAAGCAAAACGCTAATATTCGATTTCGATATAAAGCGACTTTGCATTCGATGGGGGCTTGTTTGGCGGCTCGAAACGCATGAATCCTGCGTATTTGCATAAAACTAAGGATTTTTGATCTAATATTTCGAGCGTGAACACCTACAGCCAAAGCAAAAGACTAATGTTCGATTTCGATATAAAGCGACTTTGCATTCGATGGGGGCTTGTTTGGCGGCTCGAAACGCATGAATCTTGCGTATTTGCATAAAACTAAGGCTTTTTCATCTAATATTACGAGCTGGATCACCTACAGCCAAAGCAAAACGCTAATGTTCGATTTCGATGGGGGCTTGTTTGGCGTCTCGAAACGCATGAATCTTGCGTATTTGCATAAAACTAAGGATTTTTGATCTAATATTTCGAGCGTGAACACCTACAGCCAAAGCAAAAGACTAATGTTCGATTTCGATATAAAGCGACTTTGCATTCGATGGGGGCTTGTTTGGCGGCTCGAAACGCATGAATCTTGCGTATTTGCATAAAACTAAGGCTTTTTGATCTAATATTACGAGCTGGAACACCTACAGCCAAAGAAAAAGGCTAATGTTCGATATCGATATAAAGCGACTTTGCATTCGATGGGGGCTTGTTTGGCGGCTCGAAACGCAAGAATCTTGCGTATTTGCATAAAACTAAGGCTTTTTCATCTAATATTACGAGCTGGATCACCTACAGCCAAAGCAAAACGCTAATGTTCGATTTCGATATAAAGCGACTTTGCATTCGATGGGAGCTTGTTTGGCGGTTCGAAACGCATACATCTCGCGTATTTACTTAAAACTAAGGCTTTCCTATCTCTTATTACGAGCTGGAATACCTACAACCGATGCAAAACGCCATTGTTCGATTTCGACATAAAGCGAATTTGCATCCGATGAGGGCTTGTTTGGCAGCTTGAAACGCATGAATCTTGCGTAATTACGTAAAACTAAGGCTTTTTGATCTCATATTACGAGCTGGAACACCTACAGCCGAAGCAAAACCCTAATGTTCGATTTCGATATAAAGCGACTTTGCATTCGATGGTGGCTTGTTTGGTGGCTCGAAACGCATGAATCTTGCGTATTTGCATAAAAATAAGGCTTTTTCATCTCATATTACGAGCTGGAACACCTACAGCCGAAGCAAAACGCTAATATTCGATTTCGATATAAAGCGACTTTGCATTCGATGGGGGCTTGTTTGGCGGCTCGAAACGCATGAATCCTGCGTATTTGCATAAAACTAAGGCTTTTTGATCTCATATTACGAGCTGGAACGCCTACAGCCGAAGCAAAAGGCTAATGTTCGATTTCGATATAAAGCGACTTTGCATTCGATGGGGGCTTGTTTGGCGGTTAGAAACGCATGAACCTTGCGTTTTTACGTAAAAATAACCCTTTTTGATCTCGTATTTCGAGCTGAAACCCCTACAGCCGAAACAAAACGCAAAAGTTCGATTTCAATACAAAGCGACGTTCCATTCGATGGAGGCTTGTTTGGCGGTTCGAAATGCATGAATCTTGCTTATTTACGTAAAACTAATGGTTTTTGATCTGAAAATGCGCCCTGGAGCGCCTACAGCTATAGAAAAACGCTAATGTTCGATTTCGATATAAAGCGATCTTGCATCCAACGGCGGATTGTCTGGCAGCTAGAATCGCATGAATCTTGCGTATTTACGTAAAACTAAGGCTTTTTGATCTCATATTACGAGCTGGAACGCCTACAGCCGAAGCAAAACGCTAATGTTCGATTTCGATATAAAGCGACTTTGCATTCGATGGGGGCTTGTTTGGGAGCTCGAAACGCATGAATCTTGCGTAAGTACGTAAAACTAAGGCTTTTTGATCTCATATTACGAGCTGGAACACCTACAGCCGAAGCAAAACGCTAATGTTCGATTTCGATATAAAGCGACTTTGCATTCGATGGGGGCTTGTTTGGCGGCTCGAAACGCATGAATCTTGCGTATTTGTATAAAACTAAGGCTTTTTGATCTAATATTCCGAGCTGGAACACCTACAGCTAAAGCAAAAGGCTAATGTTCGATTTCGATATAAAGCGACTTAGCATTCGATGGGGGCTTGTTTGGCGGCTCGGATCGCATGAATCTTGCGTATTTACGTAAAAATAAGGCTTTTTGATCTCATATTACGAGCTGGAATACCTACAGCAGAAACAAAACGCTAATGTTCGATTTCGATATAAAGCGAATTTGCATTCGATGAGGGCTCTTTTGGCAGCTAGAAATGCAAAAATCTTGCGTATTTACGTAAAACTAAGGCTTTTTGATCTCATATTACGAGCTGGAACACCTACAGCCGAAGCAAAACGCTAGTGTTCGATTTCGATATAAAGCGTCTTTGCATTCGATGGGAGCTTGTTTGGCGGCTCGAAACGCATACATCTCGCGTATTTACGTAAAACTAAGGCTTTCCTATCTCTTATTACGAGCTGGAATACCTACAACCGATGCAAAACGCCATTGTTCGATTTTGACATAAAGCGAATTTGCATCCGATGAGGGCTTGTTTGGCAGCTTGAAACGCATGAATCTTGCGTAATTACGTAAAACTAAGGCTTTTTGATCTCATATTACGAGCTGGAACACCTACAGCCGAAGCAAAACCCTAATGTTCGATTTCGATATAAAGCGACTTTGCATTCGATGGTGGCTTGTTTGGTGGCTCGAAACGCATGAATCTTGCGTATTTGCATAAAAATAAGGCTTTTTCATCTCATATTACGAGCTGGAACACCTACAGCCGAAGCAAAACGCTAATGTTCGATTTCGATATAAAGCGACTTTGCATTCGATGGGGGCTTGTTTGGCGTCTCGAAACGCATGAATCTTGCGTATTTGCATAAAACTAAGGATTTTTGATCTAATATTTCGAGCGTGAACACCTACAGCCAAAGCAAAAGACTAATGTTCGATTTCGATATAAAGCGACTTTGCATTCGATGGGGGCTTGTTTGGCGGCTCGAAACGCATGAATCTTGCGTATTTGCATAAAACTAAGGCTTTTTGATCTAATATTACGACCTGGAACACCTACAGCCAAAGAAAAAGGCTAATGTTCGATATCGATATAAAGCGACTTTGCATTCGATGGGGGCTTGTTTGGCGGCTCGAAACGCAAGAATCTTGCGTATTTGCATAAAACTAAGGCTTTTTCATCTAATATTACGAGCTGGATCACCTACAGCCAAAGCAAAACGCTAATGTTCGATTTCGATGGGGGCTTGTTTGGCGTCTCGAAACGCATGAATCTTGCGTATTTGCATAAAACTAAGGATTTTTGATCTAATATTTCGAGCGTGAACACCTACAGCCAAAGCAAAAGACTAATGTTCGATTTCGATATAAAGCGACTTTGCATTCGATGGGGGCTTGTTTGGCGGCTCGAAACGCATGAATCTTGCGTATTTGCATAAAACTAAGGCTTTTTGATCTAATATTACGAGCTGGAACACCTACAGCCAAAGAAAAAGGCTAATGTTCGATATCGATATAAAGCGACTTTGCATTCGATGGGGGCTTGTTTGGCGGCTCGAAACGCAAGAATCTTGCGTATTTGCATAAAACTAA
Organism: Stenichneumon culpator; assembly: GCA_964017025.1. Lineage (NCBI taxonomy): Eukaryota > Metazoa > Arthropoda > Insecta > Hymenoptera > Ichneumonidae > Stenichneumon > Stenichneumon culpator. The sequence continues at coordinate 39,790 of CAXHKB010000066.1, forward strand.
GGCTTTTTCATCTAATATTACGAGCTGGATCACCTACAGCCAAAGCAAAACGCTAATGTTCGATTTCGATATAAAGCGACTTTGCATTCGATGGGAGCTTGTTTGGCGGTTCGAAACGCATACATCTCGCGTATTTACTTAAAACTAAGGCTTTCCTATCTCTTATTACGAGCTGGAATACCTACAACCGATGCAAAACGCCATTGTTCGATTTCGACATAAAGCGAATTTGCATCCGATGAGGGCTTGTTTGGCAGCTTGAAACGCATGAATCTTGCGTAATTACGTAAAACTAAGGCTTTTTGATCTCATATTACGAGCTGGAACACCTACAGCCGAAGCAAAACCCTAATGTTCGATTTCGATATAAAGCGACTTTGCATTCGATGGTGGCTTGTTTGGTGGCTCGAAACGCATGAATCTTGCGTATTTGCATAAAAATAAGGCTTTTTCATCTCATATTACGAGCTGGAACACCTACAGCCGAAGCAAAACGCTAATATTCGATTTCGATATAAAGCGACTTTGCATTCGATGGGGGCTTGTTTGGCGGCTCGAAACGCATGAATCCTGCGTATTTGCATAAAACTAAGGATTTTTGATCTAATATTTCGAGCGTGAACACCTACAGCCAAAGCAAAAGACTAATGTTCGATTTCGATATAAAGCGACTTTGCATTCGATGGGGGCTTGTTTGGCGGCTCGAAACGCATGAATCTTGCGTATTTGCATAAAACTAAGGCTTTTTCATCTAATATTACGAGCTGGATCACCTACAGCCAAAGCAAAACGCTAATGTTCGATTTCGATGGGGGCTTGTTTGGCGTCTCGAAACGCATGAATCTTGCGTATTTGCATAAAACTAAGGATTTTTGATCTAATATTTCGAGCGTGAACACCTACAGCCAAAGCAAAAGACTAATGTTCGATTTCGATATAAAGCGACTTTGCATTCGATGGGGGCTTGTTTGGCGGCTCGAAACGCATGAATCTTGCGTATTTGCATAAAACTAAGGCTTTTTGATCTAATATTACGAGCTGGAACACCTACAGCCAAAGAAAAAGGCTAATGTTCGATATCGATATAAAGCGACTTTGCATTCGATGGGGGCTTGTTTGGCGGCTCGAAACGCAAGAATCTTGCGTATTTGCATAAAACTAAGGCTTTTTCATCTAATATTACGAGCTGGATCACCTACAGCCAAAGCAAAACGCTAATGTTCGATTTCGATATAAAGCGACTTTGCATTCGATGGGAGCTTGTTTGGCGGTTCGAAACGCATACATCTCGCGTATTTACTTAAAACTAAGGCTTTCCTATCTCTTATTACGAGCTGGAATACCTACAACCGATGCAAAACGCCATTGTTCGATTTCGACATAAAGCGAATTTGCATCCGATGAGGGCTTGTTTGGCAGCTTGAAACGCATGAATCTTGCGTAATTACGTAAAACTAAGGCTTTTTGATCTCATATTACGAGCTGGAACACCTACAGCCGAAGCAAAACCCTAATGTTCGATTTCGATATAAAGCGACTTTGCATTCGATGGTGGCTTGTTTGGTGGCTCGAAACGCATGAATCTTGCGTATTTGCATAAAAATAAGGCTTTTTCATCTCATATTACGAGCTGGAACACCTACAGCCGAAGCAAAACGCTAATATTCGATTTCGATATAAAGCGACTTTGCATTCGATGGGGGCTTGTTTGGCGGCTCGAAACGCATGAATCCTGCGTATTTGCATAAAACTAAGGCTTTTTGATCTCATATTACGAGCTGGAACGCCTACAGCCGAAGCAAAAGGCTAATGTTCGATTTCGATATAAAGCGACTTTGCATTCGATGGGGGCTTGTTTGGCGGTTAGAAACGCATGAACCTTGCGTTTTTACGTAAAAATAACCCTTTTTGATCTCGTATTTCGAGCTGAAACCCCTACAGCCGAAACAAAACGCAAAAGTTCGATTTCAATACAAAGCGACGTTCCATTCGATGGAGGCTTGTTTGGCGGTTCGAAATGCATGAATCTTGCTTATTTACGTAAAACTAATGGTTTTTGATCTGAAAATGCGCCCTGGAGCGCCTACAGCTATAGAAAAACGCTAATGTTCGATTTCGATATAAAGCGATCTTGCATCCAACGGCGGATTGTCTGGCAGCTAGAATCGCATGAATCTTGCGTATTTACGTGAAAATAAGGCTTTTTGATCTCGCATTACGAGCTGGAACGCCTACAGCCGAAGCCAAACGCAAATGTTCAATTTCGATATAAACCGACTTTGCATTCGATGGGGGCTTGTTTGGCGATTCGAAATGCATGAATCTTGCTTATTTACGTAAAACTATGCCTTTTTGACCTCGCATTACGAGCTGGAAGGCCTACAGCCGAAGCAATGCGCAAATGTTCGATTTCGATATAAACCGACTTTGCATTCGATGGGGGCTTGTTTGGCGGTTAAAAACGCATGAACCTTGCGTTTTTACGTAAAAATAACCCTTTTTGATCTCGTATTTCGAGCTGAAACCCCTACAGCCGAAACAAAACGCAAAAGTTCGATTTCAATACAAAGCGACGTTCCATTCGATGGAGGCTTGTTTGGCGGTTCGAAATGCATGAATCTTGCTTATTTACGTAAAACTAATGGTTTTTGATCTGAAAATGCGCCCTGGAGCGCCTACAGCTATAGCAAAACGCTAATGTTCGATTTCGATATAAAGCGATCTTGCATCCAACGGCGGATTGTCTGGCAGTTAGAATCGCATGAATCTTGCGAATTTACGTAAAAATAAGGCTTTTTGATCTCGCATTACGAGCTGAAATGCCTACAGCCGAAGCAAAGCGCAAATGTTCGATTTCGATATAAACCGACTTTGCATTGGATGTGGGCTTGTTTGGCAGTTAGAAACGCATGAATCTTGCGTTTTTACGTAAAAATAACCCTTTTTGATCTCGTATTTCGAGCTGATACCCCTACAGCCGAAACAAAACGCAAAAGTTCGATTTCAATACAAAGCGACGTTCCATTCGATGGAGGCTTGTTTGGCGGTTCGAAATGCATGAATCTTGCTTATTTACGTAAAACTAATGGTTTTTGATCTGGAAATGCGCCCTGGAGCGCCTACAGCTATAGCAAAACGCTAATGTTCGATTTCGATATAAAGCGATCTTGCATCCAACGGCGGATTGTCTGGCAGCTAGAATCGCATGAATCTTGCGTATTTACGTGAAAATAAGGCTTTTTGATCTCGCATTACGAGCTGGAACGCCTACAGCCGAAGCCAAACGCAAATGTTTGATTTCAATATAAAGAGACTTTGCATTCGATGGGGGCGTGTTTGGCGGTTCGAAACGCATGAATCTTGCTTATTCACGTAAAGCTAAGCCTTTTTGATCTCGCGTTACGAGCTGGAACGCCTACAGTCGAAGCAATTCGCTAATATTCGATTTCGATATAAACCGACTTTGCATTCGATGGGGGCTGGTTTGGAGGTTCGAAATGCATGAATATTGCGTTGTAACCGTTTTTTTCCCAACACCAGAATTTGCCCAATCGAGACGGCTACAAAACTCGTCTCACTCGGTCTTAAGGGCGCCAGCCGCGGGAGCGCGAGCTCTCGCGACAAAATTTTAATTTTAAGAACCGAACGAGAGACGAGAGCGACCCGGTGTCACTCAGCCTTGGGAAATGGTAGAGGGGGTGGTTCGGTTACCTCCGCGAGGAGGAAACAGAGATTGAGACGAAATTCGGGAACTCAAGAGATATTTTATTTTAGCGAATATCGGGAGCGTGGTCGAGAAGCGACTAGCGTGCACGCTCGTTCCCTTAATAGCCCCAAAATCTTACAATAAAACAACAACAATGAGTAGCAACCTGAATCGGTAACAGAAATTCGGTAACCGAGGATCGGCGATGGACAATGTTCGGGATCTCGACACTCGCGGATCAAACGACAAACGTGGATCGCAGCCACGGTACCTTTCGCAACCAATCTTTCGTAAGTTAGCCCGATCGCAGCGGGAGTACGCGGAATCTCTTAATAATCGGAGAAATAAATAGGTCATAAGAAATCGGAAAAGCAATACAGACTAATAAATTGGGAAAAGAGATAAGTCGACAAAGAAACGAAATATAAAATCGGAAAAGTTAAATGAGGAATTAATTACTGGAACATTTAAATAAGCTCAAATGAAATTAAAGTATGGACTCGCACGAGGCGCAAACTATTGTGGGAATAAAAGACTAACCGAGAACCTTCCAGGCAAATTATCTAACGGAAACTATTCGAAATTGAAGAACATGGATTTTACTGAATTTTTACCCGAGAACAAATTCCGCGTTTCGCGCGCGAAGGCGTGCCGTCCCCACGATAACGAGTCGAGTTTGCTCTATTCTACTCTAGCCTCAAACCGAACACGTACGACGACCTCACCGGTTTATGTTGCAGTTGCGGGAGCTTCTCGAGGTGTCCTCGGTCAGAAGTCCCACTTCGCGTATGACAAGATGTCGGTATTCTCGCGGAACGTTTAGCACGGATCGGCAGCGGTCACGACGTCCTTCCTTCTCGGGAGCCTACGGTTGAGTCCCCGAGAGAAGTAACGCTCTCGCGATCGCGGGTCCTTTTCCCCCTACCCTAGGCCTATCTTCGTATCGCCCTCTGCTCTATTTGTCCGTTTTCCCCGAATTATCGAGATCTCGCGCGGTGGTTGAATTTCTTCGCGTTCGGGGTAACGTGAACGCGAAGGATCGAGTACGCTCGTGGTGGGAGGTAACTCCACGGGCGTCGGTGCGCGCAGGCACGGGAACTTCGGTAAGACGAGCGAGGTGACGGCGGAGCGACGAGCCGGACACTGTAGATCTCTGTAGCTGGTGGCTCGTCGTGTCGAGGCGGCTTCGGAGGGTGGAGGGCCCGTTGTCGGTAAAGTCGCGCTACCTCGGTAGCGGTGCGGCTGAACGGCGGGCGACGTGTCGGCCGTGCCGGCCGTGTGTGACGATGGCGAGGTCGCTAGCGAGGCTCCAGCCTGCTGACTGTGGCTGGCTGCGGCGAGATCGGTAGCAAGGCTCCAGCCTGCTGTACGTTGCTGGAAGATGTTGGGATGTCCTTGCGGCGGTTATGACCGCCGTACGCTCGAGAGAAATTTGACCGGAAAACAAAAGAAAGCTCGAAATTAATCGTGGGAACGGTTCGCTCGCGATTGACCCTGTCTGTTCGCCTGGAAGGGACTCTTCCCGGGAGAATGAATGCCGTGTGCCGTGCCGATACACGCGAGAGTCGGAGATTTGGCTCTCTTTGTGGCGGGAGCAGAAAAGCCCCGTCACAGCGTATTTATCTAAAACGAATGGTTTTTTATCTCAAAATACGCCCTGCAGCGCCTACAGCTATAACAAAACGCTAATGTTCGATTACGATATAAAGCGAATTTGCATTCGATGAGGGCTTGTTTGGCAGCTTGAAACGCATGAATCTTGCGTAATTACGTAAAACTAAGGCTTTTTGATCTCATATTACGAGCTGGAACACCTACAGCCGAAGCAAAACGCTAATGTTCGATTTCGATATAAAGCGACTTTGCATTCGATGGTGGCTTGTTTGGTGGCTCGAAACGCATGAATCTTGCGTATTTGCATAAAAATAAGGCTTTTTCATCTCATATTACGAGCTGGAACACCTACAGCCGAAGCAAAACGCTAATGTTCGATTTCGATATAAAGCGACTTTGCATTCGATGGGGGCTTGTTTGGCGGCTCGAAACGCATGAATCCTGCGTATTTGCATAAAACTAAGGCTTTTTGATCTCATATTACGAGCTGGAACGCCTACAGCCGAAGCAAAACGCTAATGTTCGATTTCGATATAAAGCGACTTTGCATTCGATGGGGGCTTGTTTGGCGGTTAGAAACGCATGAACCTTGCGTTTTTACGTAAAAATAACCCTTTTTGATCTCGTATTTCGAGCTGAAACCCCTACAGCCGAAACAAAACGCAAAAGTTCGATTTCAATACAAAGCGACGTTCCATTCGATGGAGGCTTGTTTGGCGGTTCGAAATGCATGAATCTTGCTTATTTACGTAAAACTAATGGTTTTTGATCTGAAAATGCGCCCTGGAGCGCCTACAGCTATAGAAAAACGCTAATGTTCGATTTCGATATAAAGCGATCTTGCATCCAACGGCGGATTGTCTGGCAGCTAGAATCGCATGAATCTTGCGTATTTACGTGAAAATAAGGCTTTTTGATCTCGCATTACGAGCTGGAACGCCTACAGCCGAAGCCAAACGCAAATGTTCAATTTCGATATAAACCGACTTTGCATTCGATGGGGGCTTGTTTGGCGATTCGAAATGCATGAATCTTGCTTATTTACGTAAAACTATGCCTTTTTGACCTCGCATTACGAGCTGGAAGGCCTACAGCCGAAGCAATGCGCAAATGTTCGATTTCGATATAAACCGACTTTGCATTCGATGGGGGCTTGTTTGGCGGTTAAAAACGCATGAACCTTGCGTTTTTACGTAAAAATAACCCTTTTTGATCTCGTATTTCGAGCTGAAACCCCTACAGCCGAAACAAAACGCAAAAGTTCGATTTCAATACAAAGCGACGTTCCATTCGATGGAGGCTTGTTTGGCGGTTCGAAATGCATGAATCTTGCTTATTTACGTAAAACTAATGGTTTTTGATCTGAAAATGCGCCCTGGAGCGCCTACAGCTATAGCAAAACGCTAATGTTCGATTTCGATATAAAGCGATCTTGCATCCAACGGCGGATTGTCTGGCAGTTAGAATCGCATGAATCTTGCGAATTTACGTAAAAATAAGGCTTTTTGATCTCGCATTACGAGCTGAAATGCCTACAGCCGAAGCAAAGCGCAAATGTTCGATTTCGATATAAACCGACTTTGCATTGGATGTGGGCTTGTTTGGCAGTTAGAAACGCATGAATCTTGCGTTTTTACGTAAAAATAACCCTTTTTGATCTCGTATTTCGAGCTGATACCCCTACAGCCGAAACAAAACGCAAAAGTTCGATTTCAATACAAAGCGACGTTCCATTCGATGGAGGCTTGTTTGGCGGTTCGAAATGCATGAATCTTGCTTATTTACGTAAAACTAATGGTTTTTGATCTGGAAATGCGCCCTGGAGCGCCTACAGCTATAGCAAAACGCTAATGTTCGATTTCGATATAAAGCGATCTTGCATCCAACGGCGGATTGTCTGGCAGCTAGAATCGCATGAATCTTGCGTATTTACGTGAAAATAAGGCTTTTTGATCTCGCATTACGAGCTGGAACGCCTACAGCCGAAGCCAAACGCAAATGTTTGATTTCAATATAAAGAGACTTTGCATTCGATGGGGGCGTGTTTGGCGGTTCGAAACGCATGAATCTTGCTTATTCACGTAAAGCTAAGCCTTTTTGATCTCGCGTTACGAGCTGGAACGCCTACAGTCGAAGCAATTCGCTAATATTCGATTTCGATATAAACCGACTTTGCATTCGATGGGGGCTGGTTTGGAGGTTCGAAATGCATGAATATTGCGTTGTAACCGTTTTTTTCCCAACACCAGAATTTGCCCAATCGAGACGGCTACAAAACTCGTCTCACTCGGTCTTAAGGGCGCCAGCCGCGGGAGCGCGAGCTCTCGCGACAAAATTTTAATTTTAAGAACCGAACGAGAGACGAGAGCGACCCGGTGTCACTCAGCCTTGGGAAATGGTAGAGGGGGTGGTTCGGTTACCTCCGCGAGGAGGAAACAGAGATTGAGACGAAATTCGGGAACTCAAGAGATATTTTATTTTAGCGAATATCGGGAGCGTGGTCGAGAAGCGACTAGCGTGCACGCTCGTTCCCTTAATAGCCCCAAAATCTTACAATAAAACAACAACAATGAGTAGCAACCTGAATCGGTAACAGAAATTCGGTAACCGAGGATCGGCGATGGACAATGTTCGGGATCTCGACACTCGCGGATCAAACGACAAACGTGGATCGCAGCCACGGTACCTTTCGCAACCAATCTTTCGTAAGTTAGCCCGATCGCAGCGGGAGTACGCGGAATCTCTTAATAATCGGAGAAATAAATAGGTCATAAGAAATCGGAAAAGCAATACAGACTAATAAATTGGGAAAAGAGATAAGTCGACAAAGAAACGAAATATAAAATCGGAAAAGTTAAATGAGGAATTAATTACTGGAACATTTAAATAAGCTCAAATGAAATTAAAGTATGGACTCGCACGAGGCGCAAACTATTGTGGGAATAAAAGACTAACCGAGAACCTTCCAGGCAAATTATCTAACGGAAACTATTCGAAATTGAAGAACATGGATTTTACTGAATTTTTACCCGAGAACAAATTCCGCGTTTCGCGCGCGAAGGCGTGCCGTCCCCACGATAACGAGTCGAGTTTGCTCTATTCTACTCTAGCCTCAAACCGAACACGTACGACGACCTCACCGGTTTATGTTGCAGTTGCGGGAGCTTCTCGAGGTGTCCTCGGTCAGAAGTCCCACTTCGCGTATGACAAGATGTCGGTATTCTCGCGGAACGTTTAGCACGGATCGGCAGCGGTCACGACGTCCTTCCTTCTCGGGAGCCTACGGTTGAGTCCCCGAGAGAAGTAACGCTCTCGCGATCGCGGGTCCTTTTCCCCCTACCCTAGGCCTATCTTCGTATCGCCCTCTGCTCTATTTGTCCGTTTTCCCCGAATTATCGAGATCTCGCGCGGTGGTTGAATTTCTTCGCGTTCGGGGTAACGTGAACGCGAAGGATCGAGTACGCTCGTGGTGGGAGGTAACTCCACGGGCGTCGGTGCGCGCAGGCACGGGAACTTCGGTAAGACGAGCGAGGTGACGGCGGAGCGACGAGCCGGACACTGTAGATCTCTGTAGCTGGTGGCTCGTCGTGTCGAGGCGGCTTCGGAGGGTGGAGGGCCCGTTGTCGGTAAAGTCGCGCTACCTCGGTAGCGGTGCGGCTGAACGGCGGGCGACGTGTCGGCCGTGCCGGCCGTGTGTGACGATGGCGAGGTCGCTAGCGAGGCTCCAGCCTGCTGACTGTGGCTGGCTGCGGCGAGATCGGTAGCAAGGCTCCAGCCTGCTGTACGTTGCTGGAAGATGTTGGGATGTCCTTGCGGCGGTTATGACCGCCGTACGCTCGAGAGAAATTTGACCGGAAAACAAAAGAAAGCTCGAAATTAATCGTGGGAACGGTTCGCTCGCGATTGACCCTGTCTGTTCGCCTGGAAGGGACTCTTCCCGGGAGAATGAATGCCGTGTGCCGTGCCGATACACGCGAGAGTCGGAGATTTGGCTCTCTTTGTGGCGGGAGCAGAAAAGCCCCGTCACAGCGTATTTATCTAAAACGAATGGTTTTTTATCTCAAAATACGCCCTGCAGCGCCTACAGCTATAACAAAACGCTAATGTTCGATTACGATATAAAGCGAATTTGCATTCGATGAGGGCTTGTTTGGCAGCTTGAAACGCATGAATCTTGCGTAATTACGTAAAACTAAGGCTTTTTGATCTCATATTACGAGCTGGAACACCTACAGCCGAAGCAAAACGCTAATGTTCGATTTCGATATAAAGCGACTTTGCATTCGATGGTGGCTTGTTTGGTGGCTCGAAACGCATGAATCTTGCGTATTTGCATAAAAATAAGGCTTTTTCATCTCATATTACGAGCTGGAACACCTACAGCCGAAGCAAAACGCTAATGTTCGATTTCGATATAAAGCGACTTTGCATTCGATGGGGGCTTGTTTGGCGGCTCGAAACGCATGAATCCTGCGTATTTGCATAAAACTAAGGCTTTTTGATCTCATATTACGAGCTGGAACGCCTACAGCCGAAGCAAAACGCTAATGTTCGATTTCGATATAAAGCGACTTTGCATTCGATGGGGGCTTGTTTGGCGTCTCGAAACGCATGAATCTTGCGTATTTGCATAAAACTAAGGATTTTTGATCTAATATTTCGAGCGTGAACACCTACAGCCAAAGCAAAAGCCTAATGTTCGATTTCGATATAAAGCGACTTTGCATTCGATGGAGGGTTGTTTGGCGGCTCGAAACGCATGAATCTTGCGTATTTGCATAAAACTAAGGCTTTTTGATCTAATATTACGAGCTGGAACACCTACAGCCAAAGAAAAAGGCTAATGTTCGATTTCGATATAAAGCGACTTTGCATTCGATGGGGGCTTGTTTGGCGGCTCGAAACGCAAGAATCTTGCGTATTTGCATATAACTAAGGCTTTTTCATCTAATATTACGAGCTGGATCACCTACAGCCAAAGCAAAACGCTAATGTTCGATTTCGATATAAAGCGACTTTGCATTCGATGGGGGCTTGTTTGGCAGCTCGAAATGCAAAAATTTTCCGTATTTACGTAAAACTAAGGCATTTTGATCTAATATTACGAGCTGGATCACCTACAGCCAAAGCAAAACGCTAATGTTCGATTTCGATATAAAGCGAATTTGCATTCGATGGGCGCTTGTTTGCTGGCTCGAAACGCATGAATCTTGCTCATATTACGAGCTGGAACGCCTTCAGCAGAAGCAAAAGGCTAATTTTCGATTTCGATATAAAGCGACTTTGCATTCGATGGGGGCTTGTTTGGCGGCTCGAAACGCATGAATCTTACGTATTTACGTAAAACTAAGGCTTTTTGATCTCATATCACGAGCTGGAATACCTACAACCGATGCAAAACGCTAATGTTTTATTTCGATATAAAGCGAATTTGCATTCGATGGGGGCTTGTTTGGGAGCTCGAAACGCATGAATTTTGCGTAAGTACGTAAAACTAAGGCTTTTTGATCTCATATTACGAGCTAGAACACCTACAGCAGAAACAAAACGCTAATGTTTGATTTCGAAATAAAGCGATTTTGCATTCGATGGGAGCTTGTTTGGCGTCACGAAACGCATAAATTTCACGTATTTACGTAAAACTAAGGCTTTTCTATCTCATATTACGAGCTGGAATACCTACAACCGATGCAAAACGCTAATGTTTTATTTCGATATAAAGCGAATTTGCATTCGATGGGGGCTTGTTTGGGAGCTCGAAACGCATGAATTTTGCGTAAGTACGTAAAACTAAGGCTTTTTGATCTCATATTACGAGCTGGAACACCTACAGCCGAAGCAAAACGCTAATGTTCGATTTCGATATAAAGCGAATTTGCATTCGATGAGGGCTTGTTTGGCAGCTCGAAATGCAAAAATCTTGGGTATTTACGTAAAACTAAGGCTTTTTGATCTCATATTACGAGCTGGAACACCTACAGCCGAAGCAAAACGCTAATGTTCGATTTCGGTATAAAGCGACTGTGCATTCGATGGGGGCTTGTTTGGCGGCTTGAATTGCATGAATCTTGCGTATTTACGTCAAACTAAGGCTTTTTGATCTCATATTACGAGCTGGAATACCTACAGCCGAAACAAAACGCTAATGTTCGATTTCGATGAAAGGCGAATTTGCATTCGATGAGGGCTCTTTTGGCAGCTAGAAATGCAAAAATCTTGCGTATTTACGTAAAACTAAGGCTTTTTGATCTCATATTACGAGCTGTAACACCTACAGCCGAAGCAAAACGCTAATGGTCGATTTCGATATAAAGCGACTGTGCATTCGATGGGGGCTTGTTTGGCGGCTCGAATTGCATGAATCTTGCGTATTTACGTCAAACTAAGGCTTTTTGATCTCATATTACGAGCTGGAATACCTACAGCCGAAACAAAACGCTAATGTTTGATTTCGATATAAAGCGACTTTGCATTCGATGGGGGCTTGTTTGGCAGCTCGAAATGCAAAAATTTTCCGTATTTACGTAAAACTAAGGCATTTTGATCTAATATTACGAGCTGGATCACCTACAGCCAAAGCAAAACGCTAATGTTCGATTTCGATATAAAGCGAATTTGCATTCGATGGGCGCTTGTTTGCTGGCTCGAAACGCATGAATCTTGCTCATATTACGAGCTGGAACGCCTTCAGCAGAAGCAAAAGGCTAATTTTCGATTTCGATATAAAGCGACTTTGCATTCGATGGGGGCTTGTTTGGCGGCTCGAAACGCATGAATCTTACGTATTTACGTAAAACTAAGGCTTTTTGATCTCATATCACGAGCTGGAATACCTACAACCGATGCAAAACGCTAATGTTTTATTTCGATATAAAGCGAATTTGCATTCGATGGGGGCTTGTTTGGGAGCTCGAAACGCATGAATTTTGCGTAAGTACGTAAAACTAAGGCTTTTTGATCTCATATTACGAGCTAGAACACCTACAGCAGAAACAAAACGCTAATGTTTGATTTCGAAATAAAGCGATTTTGCATTCGATGGGAGCTTGTTTGGCGTCACGAAACGCATAAATTTCACGTATTTACGTAAAACTAAGGCTTTTCTATCTCATATTACGAGCTGGAATACCTACAACCGATGCAAAACGCTAATGTTTTATTTCGATATAAAGCGAATTTGCATTCGATGGGGGCTTGTTTGGGAGCTCGAAACGCATGAATTTTGCGTAAGTACGTAAAACTAAGGCTTTTTGATCTCATATTACGAGCTGGAACACCTACAGCCGAAGCAAAACGCTAATGTTCGATTTCGATATAAAGCGAATTTGCATTCGATGAGGGCTTGTTTGGCAGCTCGAAATGCAAAAATCTTGGGTATTTACGTAAAACTAAGGCTTTTTGATCTCATATTACGAGCTGGAACACCTACAGCCGAAGCAAAACGCTAATGTTCGATTTCGGTATAAAGCGACTGTGCATTCGATGGGGGCTTGTTTGGCGGCTTGAATTGCATGAATCTTGCGTATTTACGTCAAACTAAGGCTTTTTGATCTCATATTACGAGCTGGAATACCTACAGCCGAAACAAAACGCTAATGTTCGATTTCGATGAAAGGCGAATTTGCATTCGATGAGGGCTCTTTTGGCAGCTAGAAATGCAAAAATCTTGCGTATTTACGTAAAACTAAGGCTTTTTGATCTCATATTACGAGCTGTAACACCTACAGCCGAAGCAAAACGCTAATGGTCGATTTCGATATAAAGCGACTGTGCATTCGATGGGGGCTTGTTTGGCGGCTCGAATTGCATGAATCTTGCGTATTTACGTCAAACTAAGGCTTTTTGATCTCATATTACGAGCTGGAATACCTACAGCCGAAACAAAACGCTAATGTTTGATTTCGATATAAAGCGAATTTGCATTCGATGGGGGCTTGTTTGGGAGCTCGAAACGCATGAATCTTGCGTAAGTACGTAAAACTAAGGCTTTTTGATCTCATATTACGAGCTGGAACACCTACAGCCGAAGCAAAACGCTAATGTTCGATTTCGATATAAAGCGACTTTGAATTCGATGGGGGCTTGTTTGGCGGCTCGAAACGCATGAATCTTGCGTATTTGTATAAAACTAAGGCTTTTTGATCTAATATTACGAGCTGGAACACCTACAGCTAAAGCAAAAGGCTAATGTTCGATTACGATATAAAGCGAATTTGCATTCGATGGGTGCTTGTTTGGTGGCTCGAAACGCATGAATCCTGCGTATGTGCATAAAACTAAGGCTTTTTGATCTCATATTACGGAGCTGGAACGCCTACAGCCGAAGCAAAACGCTAATGTTCGATTTCGATATAAAGCGACTTTGCATTCGATGGGGGCTTGTTTGGCGTCTTGAAACGCATGAATCCTGCGTATTTGCATAAAACTAAAGCTTTTTGATCTCATATTACGAGCTGGAATGCCTACAGCCGAAGCAAAACGCTAATGTTCGATTTCGATATAAAGCGACTTTGCATTCGATGGGGGCTTGTTTGGCGTCTCGAAACGCATGAATCTTGCGTATTTGTATAAAACTAAGGCTTTTTGATCTAATATTCCGAGCTGGAACACCTACAGCTAAAGCAAAAGGCTAATGTTCGATTACGATATAAAGCGAATTTGCATTCGATGGGGGCTTGTTTGGCAGCTCGAAATGCAAAAATTTTCCGTATTTACGTAAAACTAAGGCTTTTTGATCTCATATTACGAGCTGGAACGCCTACAGCCGAAGCAAAACGCTAATGTTCGATTTCGATATAAAGCGACTTTGCATTCGATGGGGGCTTGTTTGGGAGCTCGAAACGCATGAATCTTGCGTAAGTACGTAAAACTAAGGCTTTTTGATCTCATATTACGAGCTGGAACACCTACAGCCGAAGCAAAACGCTAATGTTCGATTTCGATATAAAGCGACTTTGCATTCGATGGGGGCTTGTTTGGCGGCTCGAAACGCATGAATCTTGCGTATTTGCATAAAACTAAGGCTTTTTGATCTAATATTACGAGCTGGAACGCCTACAGCCAAAGCAAAAGGCTTATGTTCGATTTCGATATAAAGCGACTTTGCATTCGATGGGGGCTTGTTTGGCGGCTCGGATCGCATGAATCTTGCGTATTTACGTAAAAATAAGGCTTTTTGATCTCATATTACGAGCTGGAATACCTACAGCAGAAACAAAACGCTAATGTTCGATTTCGATATAAAGCGAATTTGCATTCGATGAGGGCTCTTTTGGCAGCTAGAAATGCAAAAATCTTGCGTATTTACGTAAAACTAAGGCTTTTTGATCTCATATTACGAGCTGGAACACCTACAGCCGAAGCAAAACGCTAGTGTTCGATTTCGATATAAAGCGTCTTTGCATTCGATGGGAGCTTGTTTGGCGGCTCGAAACGCATACATCTCGCGTATTTACGTAAAACTAAGGCTTTCCTATCTCTTATTACGAGCTGGAATACCTACAACCGATGCAAAACGCCATTGTTCGATTTTGACATAAAGCGAATTTGCATCCGATGAGGGCTTGTTTGGCAGCTTGAAACGCATGAATCTTGCGTAATTACGTAAAACTAAGGCTTTTTGATCTCATATTACGAGCTGGAACACCTACAGCCGAAGCAAAACCCTAATGTTCGATTTCGATATAAAGCGACTTTGCATTCGATGGTGGCTTGTTTGGTGGCTCGAAACGCATGAATCTTGCGTATTTGCATAAAAATAAGGCTTTTTCATCTCATATTACGAGCTGGAACACCTACAGCCGAAGCAAAACGCTAATGTTCGATTTCGATATAAAGCGACTTTGCATTCGATGGGGGCTTGTTTGGCGTCTCGAAACGCATGAATCTTGCGTATTTGCATAAAACTAAGGATTTTTGATCTAATATTTCGAGCGTGAACACCTACAGCCAAAGCAAAAGACTAATGTTCGATTTCGATATAAAGCGACTTTGCATTCGATGGGGGCTTGTTTGGCGGCTCGAAACGCATGAATCTTGCGTATTTGCATAAAACTAAGGCTTTTTGATCTAATATTACGACCTGGAACACCTACAGCCAAAGAAAAAGGCTAATGTTCGATATCGATATAAAGCGACTTTGCATTCGATGGGGGCTTGTTTGGCGGCTCGAAACGCAAGAATCTTGCGTATTTGCATAAAACTAAGGCTTTTTCATCTAATATTACGAGCTGGATCACCTACAGCCAAAGCAAAACGCTAATGTTCGATTTCGATGGGGGCTTGTTTGGCGTCTCGAAACGCATGAATCTTGCGTATTTGCATAAAACTAAGGATTTTTGATCTAATATTTCGAGCGTGAACACCTACAGCCAAAGCAAAAGACTAATGTTCGATTTCGATATAAAGCGACTTTGCATTCGATGGGGGCTTGTTTGGCGGCTCGAAACGCATGAATCTTGCGTATTTGCATAAAACTAAGGCTTTTTGATCTAATATTACGAGCTGGAACACCTACAGCCAAAGAAAAAGGCTAATGTTCGATATCGATATAAAGCGACTTTGCATTCGATGGGGGCTTGTTTGGCGGCTCGAAACGCAAGAATCTTGCGTATTTGCATAAAACTAAGGCTTTTTCATCTAATATTACGAGCTGGATCACCTACAGCCAAAGCAAAACGCTAATGTTCGATTTCGATATAAAGCGACTTTGCATTCGATGGGAGCTTGTTTGGCGGTTCGAAACGCATACATCTCGCGTATTTACTTAAAACTAAGGCTTTCCTATCTCTTATTACGAGCTGGAATACCTACAACCGATGCAAAACGCCATTGTTCGATTTCGACATAAAGCGAATTTGCATCCGATGAGGGCTTGTTTGGCAGCTTGAAACGCATGAATCTTGCGTAATTACGTAAAACTAAGGCTTTTTGATCTCATATTACGAGCTGGAACACCTACAGCCGAAGCAAAACCCTAATGTTCGATTTCGATATAAAGCGACTTTGCATTCGATGGTGGCTTGTTTGGTGGCTCGAAACGCATGAATCTTGCGTATTTGCATAAAAATAAGGCTTTTTCATCTCATATTACGAGCTGGAACACCTACAGCCGAAGCAAAACGCTAATATTCGATTTCGATATAAAGCGACTTTGCATTCGATGGGGGCTTGTTTGGCGGCTCGAAACGCATGAATCCTGCGTATTTGCATAAAACTAAGGATTTTTGATCTAATATTTCGAGCGTGAACACCTACAGCCAAAGCAAAAGACTAATGTTCGATTTCGATATAAAGCGACTTTGCATTCGATGGGGGCTTGTTTGGCGGCTCGAAACGCATGAATCTTGCGTATTTGCATAAAACTAAGGCTTTTTGATCTAATATTACGACCTGGAACACCTACAGCCAAAGAAAAAGGCTAATGTTCGATATCGATATAAAGCGACTTTGCATTCGATGGGGGCTTGTTTGGCGGCTCGAAACGCAAGAATCTTGCGTATTTGCATAAAACTAAGGCTTTTTCATCTAATATTACGAGCTGGATCACCTACAGCCAAAGCAAAACGCTAATGTTCGATTTCGATGGGGGCTTGTTTGGCGTCTCGAAACGCATGAATCTTGCGTATTTGCATAAAACTAAGGATTTTTGATCTAATATTTCGAGCGTGAACACCTACAGCCAAAGCAAAAGACTAATGTTCGATTTCGATATAAAGCGACTTTGCATTCGATGGGGGCTTGTTTGGCGGCTCGAAACGCATGAATCTTGCGTATTTGCATAAAACTAAGGCTTTTTGATCTAATATTACGAGCTGGAACACCTACAGCCAAAGAAAAAGGCTAATGTTCGATATCGATATAAAGCGACTTTGCATTCGATGGGGGCTTGTTTGGCGGCTCGAAACGCAAGAATCTTGCGTATTTGCATAAAACTAAGGCTTTTTCATCTAATATTACGAGCTGGATCACCTACAGCCAAAGCAAAACGCTAATGTTCGATTTCGATATAAAGCGACTTTGCATTCGATGGGAGCTTGTTTGGCGGTTCGAAACGCATACATCTCGCGTATTTACTTAAAACTAAGGCTTTCCTATCTCTTATTACGAGCTGGAATACCTACAACCGATGCAAAACGCCATTGTTCGATTTCGACATAAAGCGAATTTGCATCCGATGAGGGCTTGTTTGGCAGCTTGAAACGCATGAATCTTGCGTAATTACGTAAAACTAAGGCTTTTTGATCTCATATTACGAGCTGGAACACCTACAGCCGAAGCAAAACCCTAATGTTCGATTTCGATATAAAGCGACTTTGCATTCGATGGTGGCTTGTTTGGTGGCTCGAAACGCATGAATCTTGCGTATTTGCATAAAAATAAGGCTTTTTCATCTCATATTACGAGCTGGAACACCTACAGCCGAAGCAAAACGCTAATATTCGATTTCGATATAAAGCGACTTTGCATTCGATGGGGGCTTGTTTGGCGGCTCGAAACGCATGAATCCTGCGTATTTGCATAAAACTAAGGCTTTTTGATCTCATATTACGAGCTGGAACGCCTACAGCCGAAGCAAAAGGCTAATGTTCGATTTCGATATAAAGCGACTTTGCATTCGATGGGGGCTTGTTTGGCGGTTAGAAACGCATGAACCTTGCGTTTTTACGTAAAAATAACCCTTTTTGATCTCGTATTTCGAGCTGAAACCCCTACAGCCGAAACAAAACGCAAAAGTTCGATTTCAATACAAAGCGACGTTCCATTCGATGGAGGCTTGTTTGGCGGTTCGAAATGCATGAATCTTGCTTATTTACGTAAAACTAATGGTTTTTGATCTGAAAATGCGCCCTGGAGCGCCTACAGCTATAGAAAAACGCTAATGTTCGATTTCGATATAAAGCGATCTTGCATCCAACGGCGGATTGTCTGGCAGCTAGAATCGCATGAATCTTGCGTATTTACGTGAAAATAAGGCTTTTTGATCTCGCATTACGAGCTGGAACGCCTACAGCCGAAGCCAAACGCAAATGTTCAATTTCGATATAAACCGACTTTGCATTCGATGGGGGCTTGTTTGGCGATTCGAAATGCATGAATCTTGCTTATTTACGTAAAACTATGCCTTTTTGACCTCGCATTACGAGCTGGAAGGCCTACAGCCGAAGCAATGCGCAAATGTTCGATTTCGATATAAACCGACTTTGCATTCGATGGGGGCTTGTTTGGCGGTTAAAAACGCATGAACCTTGCGTTTTTACGTAAAAATAACCCTTTTTGATCTCGTATTTCGAGCTGAAACCCCTACAGCCGAAACAAAACGCAAAAGTTCGATTTCAATACAAAGCGACGTTCCATTCGATGGAGGCTTGTTTGGCGGTTCGAAATGCATGAATCTTGCTTATTTACGTAAAACTAATGGTTTTTGATCTGAAAATGCGCCCTGGAGCGCCTACAGCTATAGCAAAACGCTAATGTTCGATTTCGATATAAAGCGATCTTGCATCCAACGGCGGATTGTCTGGCAGTTAGAATCGCATGAATCTTGCGAATTTACGTAAAAATAAGGCTTTTTGATCTCGCATTACGAGCTGAAATGCCTACAGCCGAAGCAAAGCGCAAATGTTCGATTTCGATATAAACCGACTTTGCATTGGATGTGGGCTTGTTTGGCAGTTAGAAACGCATGAATCTTGCGTATTCACGTAAAGCTAAGCCTTTTTGATCTCGCGTTACGAGCTGGAACGCCTACAGCCGAAGCAATTCGCTAATATTCGATTTCGATATAAACCGACTTTGCATTCGATGGGGGCTGGTTTGGAGGTTCGAAATGCATGAATATTGCGTACTTGCATAAGACTAAGGCTTTTTCATCTAATATTACGAGCTGGATCACCTACAGCCAAAGAAAAAGGCTAATGTTCGATTTCGATATAAAGCGACTTTGCATTCGATGGGGGCTTGTTTGGCGGCTCGAAACGCATGAATCCTGCGTATTTGCATAAAACTAAGGCTTTTTGATCTCATATTACGAGCTGGAACGCCTACAGCCGAAGCAAAATGCTAATGTTCGATTTCGATATAAAGCGACTTTGCATTCGATGGGGACTTGTTTGGCGGCTCGAAACGCATGAATCCTGCGTATTTGCATAAAACTAAGGCTTTTTGATCTCATATTACGAGCTGGAACGCCTACAGCCGAAGCAAAACGCTAATGTTCGATTTCGATATAAAGCGACTTTGCATTCGATGGGGACTTGTTTGGCGTCTCGAAACGCATGAATCTTGCGTATTTGCATAAAACTAAGGATTTCTGATCTAATATTTCGAGCGTGAACACCTACAGCCAAAGCAAAAGGCTAATGTTCGATTTCGATATAAAGCGACTTTGCATTCGATGGGGGCTTGTTTGGCGGCTCGAAACGCAAGAATCTTGCGTATTTGCATAAAACTAAGGATTTTTGATCTAATATTTCGAGCGTGAACACCTACAGCCAAAGCAAAACGCTAATGTTCGATTTCGATATAAAGCGACTTTGCATTCGATGGGGGCTTGTTTGGCAGCTCGAAATGCAAAAATTTTCCGTAATTACGTAAAACTAAGGCTTTTTGATCTCATATTACGAGCTGGAACACCTACAGCCGAAGCAAAACGCTAATGTTCGATTTCGATATAAAGCGACTTTGCATTCGATGGTGGCTTGTTTGGTGGCTCGAAACGCATGAATCTTGCGTAAGTACGTAAAACTAAGGCTTTTTGATCTCATATTACGAGCTGGAACACCTACAGCCGAAGCAAAACGCTAATGTCCAATTTCGATATAAAGCGACTTTGCATTCGATGGGGGCTTGTTTGGCGGCTCGAAACGCATGAATCTTGCGTATTTGCATAAAACTAAGGCTTTTTGATCTAATATTACGAGCTGGAACACCTACAGCTAAAGCAAAAGGCCAATGTTCGATTACGATATAAAGCGAATTTGCATTCGATGGGTGCTTGTTTGGTGGCTCGAAACGCATGAATCTTGCGTAATTACGTAAAACTAAGGCTTTTTGATCTCATATTACGAGCTGGAACGCCTACAGCCGAAGCAAAACGCTAATGTTCGATTTCGATATAAAGCGACTTTGCATTCGATGGGGGCTTGTTTGGCGTCTCGAAACGCATGAATCTTACGTATTTGCATAAAACTAAGGCTTTTTGATCTAATATTTCGAGCGTGAACACCTACAGCCAAAGCAAAAGGCTAATGTTCGATTTCGATATAAAGCGACTTTGCATTCGATGGGGGCTTGTTTGGCGGCTCGAAACGCATGAATCTTGCGTATTTGTATAAAACTAAGGCTTTTTGATCTCATATTACGAGCTGGAACGCCTACAGCCGAAGCAAAACGCTAATGTTCGATTTCGATATAAAGCGACTTTGCATTCGATGGGGGCTTGTTTGGCGTCTCGAAACGCATGAATCTTGCGTATTTGCATAAAACTAAGGATTTTTGATCTAATATTACGAGCTGGAACACCTACAGCTAAAGCAAAAGGCCAATGTTCGATTACGATATAAAGCGAATTTGCATTCGATGGGTGCTTGTTTGGTGGCTCGAAACGCATGAATCTTGCGTAATTACGTAAAACTAAGGCTTTTTGATCTCATATTACGAGCTGGAACGCCTACAGCCGAAGCAAAACGCTAATGTTCGATTTCGATATAAAGCGACTTTGCATTCGATGGGGGCTTGTTTGGGAGCTCGAAACGCATGAATCTTGCGTAAGTACGTAAAACTAAGGCTTTTTGATCTCATATTACGAGCTGGAACACCTACAGCCGAAGCAAAACGCTAATGTTCGATTTCGATATAAAGCGACTTTGCATTCGATGGGGGCTCTTTTGGCAGCTAGAAATGCAAAAATCTTGCGTATTTACGTAAAACTAAGGCTTTTTGATCTCATATTACGAGCTGGAACACCTACAGCCGAAGCAAAACGCTAGTGTTCGATTTCGATATAAAGCGACTTTGTATTTGATGGGAGCTTGTTTGGCGGCTCGAAACGCATACATCTCGCGTATTTACGTAAAACTAAGGCTTTCCTATCTCTTATTACGAGCTGGAATACCTACAACCGATGCAAAACGCCATTGTTCGATTTCGACATAAAGCGAATTTGCATCCGATGAGGGCTTGTTTGGCAGCTTGAAACGCATGAATCTTGCGTAATTACGTAAAACTAAGGCTTTTTGATCTCATATTACGAGCTGGAACACCTACAGCCGAAGCAAAACCCTAATGTTCGATTTCGATATAAAGCGACTTTGCATTCGATGGTGGCTTGTTTGGTGGCTCGAAACGCATGAATCTTGCGTATTTGCATAAAAATAAGGCTTTTTCATCTCATATTACGAGCTGGAACACCTACAGCCGAAGCAAAACGCTAATGTTCGATTTCGATATAAAGCGACTTTGCATTCGATGGGGGCTTGTTTGGCGGCTCGAAACGCATGAATCCTGCGTATTTGCATAAAACTAAGGATTTTTGATCTAATATTTCGAGCGTGAACACCTACAGCCTAAGCAAAAGGCTAATGTTCGATTTCGATATAAAGCGACTTTGCATTCGATGGGGGCTTGTTTGGCGGCTCGAAACGCATGAACCTTGCGTATTTGCATAAAACTAAGGCTTTTTGATCTAATATTACGAGCTGGAACACCTACAGCCAAAGAAAAAGGCTAATGTTCGATATCGATATAAAGCGACTTTGCATTCGATGGGGGCTTGTTTGGCGGCTCGAAACGCAAGAATCTTGCGTATTTGCATAAAACTAAGGCTTTTTCATCTAATATTACGAGCTGGATCACCTACAGCCAAAGCAAAACGCTAATGTTCGATTTCGATATAAAGCGACTTTGCATTCGATGGGAGCTTGTTTGGCGGCTCGAAACGCATACATCTCGCGTATTTACATAAAACTAAGGCTTTCCTATCTCTTATTACGAGCTGGAATACCTACAACCGATGCAAAACGCCATTGTTCGATTTCGACATAAAGCGAATTTGCATCCGATGAGGGCTTGTTTGGCAGCTTGAAACGCATGAATCTTGCGTAATTACGTAAAACTAAGGCTTTTTGATCTCATATTACGAGCTGGAACACCTACAGCCGAAGCAAAACCCTAATGTTCGATTTCGATATAAAGCGACTTTGCATTCGATGGTGGCTTGTTTGGTGGCTCGAAACGCATGAATCTTGCGTATTTGCATAAAAATAAGGCTATTTCATCTCATATTACGAGCTGGAACACCTACAGCCGAAGCAAAACGCTAATGTTCGATTTCGATATAAAGCGACTTTGCATTCGATGGGAGCTTGTTTGGCGGCTCGAAACGCATACATCTCGCGTATTTACGTAAAACTAAGGCTTTCCTATCTCTTATAACGAGCTGGAATACCTACAACCGATGCAAAACGCCATTGTTCGATTTCGACATAAAGCGAATTGGCATCCGATGAGGGCTTGTTTGGCGGCTCGAAACGCATGAATCCTGCGTATTTGCATAAAACTAAGGCTTTTTGATCTCATATTACGAGCTGGAACACCTACAGCCGAAGCAAAACCCTAATGTTCGATTTCGATATAAAGCGACTTTGCATTCGATGGGGGCTTGTTTGGCGTCTCGAAACGCATGAATCTTGCGTATTTGCATAAAACTAAGGATTTTTGATCTAATATTTCGAGCGTGAACACCTACAGCCTAAGCAAAAGGCTAATGTTCGATTTCGATATAAAGCGACTTTGCATTCGATGGGGGCTTGTTTGGCGGCTCGAAACGCATGAACCTTGCGTATTTGCATAAAACTAAGGCTTTTTGATCTAATATTACGAGCTGGAACACCTACAGCCAAAGAAAAAGGCTAATGTTCGATATCGATATAAAGCGACTTTGCATTCGATGGGGGCTTGTTTGGCGGCTCGAAACGCAAGAATCTTGCGTATTTGCATAAAACTAAGGCTTTTTCATCTAATATTACGAGCTGGATCACCTACAGCCAAAGCAAAACGCTAATGTTCGATTTCGATATAAAGCGACTTTGCATTCGATGGGAGCTTGTTTGGCGGCTCGAAACGCATACATCTCGCGTATTTACATAAAACTAAGGCTTTCCTATCTCTTATTACGAGCTGGAATACCTACAACCGATGCAAAACGCCATTGTTCGATTTCGATATAAAGCGACTTTGCATTCGATGGGGGCTTGTTTGGCGGCTCGAAACGCATGAATCTTGCGTATTTGCATAAAACTAAGGCTTTTTGATCTAATATTACGAGCTGGAACGCCTACAGCCAAAGCAAAAGGCTTATGTTCGATTTCGATATAAAGCGACTTTGCATTCGATGGGGGCTTGTTTGGCGGCTCGGATCGCATGAATCTTGCGTATTTACGTAAAAATAAGGCTTTTTGATCTCATATTACGAGCTGGAATACCTACAGCAGAAACAAAACGCTAATGTTCGATTTCGATATAAAGCGAATTTGCATTCCATGAGGGCTCTTTTGGCAGCTAGAAATGCAAAAATCTTGCGTATTTACGTAAAACTAAGGCTTTTTGATCTCATATTACGAGCTGGAACACCTACAGCCGAAGCAAAACCCTAATGATCGATTTCGATATAAAGCGACTTTGCATTCGATGGTGGCTTGTTTGGTGGCTCGAAACGCATGAATCTTGCGTATTTGCATAAAAATAAGGCTTTTTCATCTCATATTACGAGCTGGAACACCTACAGCCGAAGCAAAACGCTAATGTTCGATTTCGATATAAAGCGACTTTGCATTCGATGGGGGCTTGTTTGGCGGCTCGAAACGCATGAATCCTGCGTATTTGCATAAAACTAAGGCTTTTTGATCTCATATTACGAGCTGGAACGCCTACAGCCGAAGCAAAACGCAAATGTTCGATTTCGATATAAAGCGACTTTGCATTCGATGGGGGCTTGTTTGGCGTCTCGAAACGCATGAATCTTGCGTATTTGCATAAAACTAAGGATTTTTGATCTAATATTTCGAGCGTGAACACCTACAGCCTAAGCAAAAGGCTAATGTTCGATTTCGATATAAAGCGACTTTGCATTCGATGGGGGCTTGTTTGGCGGCTCGAAACGCATGAACCTTGCGTATTTGCATAAAACTAAGGCTTTTTGATCTAATATTACGAGCTGGAACACCTACAGCCAAAGAAAAAGGCTAATGTTCGATATCGATATAAAGCGACTTTGCATTCGATGGGGGCTTGTTTGGCGGCTCGAAACGCAAGAATCTTGCGTATTTGCATAAAACTAAGGCTTTCCTATCTCTTATTACGAGCTGGAATACCTACAACCGATGCAAAACGCCATTGTTCGATTTCGACATAAAGCGAATTTGCATCCGATGAGGGCTTGTTTGGCAGCTTGAAACGCATGAATCTTGCGTAATTACGTAAAACTAAGGCTTTTTGATCTCATATTACGAGCTGGAACACCTACAGCCGAAGCAAAACCCTAATGTTCGATTTCGATATAAAGCGACTTTGCATTCGATGGGGGCTAGTTTGGCGGTTCGCAATGCATGAATCTTGCTTATTTACGTAAAACTATGCCTTTTTGATCTCGCATTACGAGCTGGAAGGCCTACAGCCGAAGCAATGCGTAAATGTTCGATTTCGATATAAACCGACTTTGCATTCGATGGGGGCTTGTTTGGCGGTTAGAAACGCATGAATCTTGCGTATTTACGTGAAAATAAGGCTTTTTGATCTCGAATTTCGAGCTGAAACGCCTACAGCCGAAGCAAAACGCAAATTTTCGATTTCAATACAAAGCGACGTTGCATTCGATGGGGGCGTGTTTGGCGGTTCGAAACGCATGAATCTTGCGTAATTACGTAAAACTAAGGCTTTTTGATCTCATATTACGAGCTGGAACGCCTACAGCCGAAGCAAAACGCTAATGTTCGATTTCGATATAAAGCGACTTTGCATTCGATGGGGGCTTGTTTGGCGTCTCGAAACGCATGAATCTTGCGTATTTGCATAAAACTAAGGCTTTTTGATCTAATATTTCGAGCGTGAACACCTACAGCCAAAGCAAAAGGCTAATGTTCGATTTCGATATAAAGCGACTTTGCATTCGATGGGGGCTTGTTTGGCGGCTCGAAACGCATGAATCTTACGTATTTGCATAAAACTAAGGCTTTTTGATCTAATATTCCGAGCTGGATCACCTACAGCCAAATCAAAACGCTAATGTTCGATTTCGATATAAAGCGACTTTGCATTCGATGGGGGCTTGTTTGGCGGCTCGAAACGCATGAATCCTGCGTATTTGCATAAAACTAAGGCTTTTTGATCTCATATTACGAGCTGGAACGCCTACAGCCGAAGCAATTCGCTAATATTCGATTTCGATATAAACCGACTTTGCATTCGATGGGGGCTGGTTTGGAGGTTCGAAATGCATGAATATTGCGTATTTGCATAAGACTAAGGCTTTTTCATCTAATATTACGAGCTGGATCACCTACAGCCAAAGAAAAAGGCTAATGTTCGATTTCGATATAAAGCGACTTTGCATTCGATGGGGGCTTGTTTGGCGGCTCGAAACGCATGAATCCTGCGTATTTGCATAAAACTAAGGCTTTTTGATCTCATATTACGAGCTGGAACGCCTACAGCCGAAGCAAAATGCTAATGTTCGATTTCGATATAAAGCGACTTTGCATTCGATGGGGACTTGTTTGGCGGCTCGAAACGCATGAATCCTGCGTATTTGCATAAAACTAAGGCTTTTTGATCTCATATTACGAGCTGGAACGCCTACAGCCGAAGCAAAACGCTAATGTTCGATTTCGATATAAAGCGACTTTGCATTCGATTGGGACTTGTTTGGCGTCTCGAAACGCATGAATCTTGCGTATTTGCATAAAACTAAGGATTTCTGATCTAATATTTCGAGCGTGAACACCTACAGCCAAAGCAAAAGGCTAATGTTCGATTTCGATATAAAGCGACTTTGCATTCGATGGGGGCTTGTTTGGCGGCTCGAAACGCAAGAATCTTGCGTATTTGCATAAAACTAAGGATTTTTGATCTAATATTTCGAGCGTGAACACCTACAGCCAAAGCAAAACGCTAATGTTCGATTTCGATATAAAGCGACTTTGCATTCGATGGGGGCTTGTTTGGCAGCTCGAAATGCAAAAATTTTCCGTAATTACGTAAAACTAAGGCTTTTTGATCTCATATTACGAGCTGGAACACCTACAGCCGAAGCAAAACGCTAATGTTCGATTTCGATATAAAGCGACTTTGCATTCGATGGTGGCTTGTTTGGTGGCTCGAAACGCATGAATCTTGCGTAAGTACGTAAAACTAAGGCTTTTTGATCTCATATTACGAGCTGGAACACCTACAGCCGAAGCAAAACGCTAATGTCCAATTTCGATATAAAGCGACTTTGCATTCGATGGGGGCTTGTTTGGCGGCTCGAAACGCATGAATCTTGCGTATTTGTATAAAACTAAGGCTTTTTGATCTAATATTCCGAGCTGGAACACCTACAGCTAAAGCAAAACGCTAATGTTCGATTTCGATATAAAGCGACTTTGCATTCGATGGGTGCTTGTTTGGTGGCTCGAAACGCATGAATCTTGCGTAATTACGTAAAACTAAGGCTTTTTGATCTCATATTACGAGCTGGTGTCACGTCCTGGGTCACTTCAGCAGCAGAATAAGTAACACACACACACAAATTTTTTTTTTTGGGATTTACCTTATTCTCGGAACACTAAAATACTAAATGTGGAAGCGAGATATACATGAACATAGATAATAAGTCATAATATTACGACGATAGAATCGTCATCAATATAACCGGCATTATCGTAAACATAATATATGCAACTGTACACCGTAGCGCGTCAACCAATGATACAATAATTTTCTAAATAACCCTCACGCATTCAAATAATACCGTTACCAATCAATTGCACTATTAATGGTAAACTAAGCGAGATCGTACTGTAGTACGCTACAGTTACACAATATACATTGACGATATTCCCCAAAAAAAACATATAAACATACAAACGCGAGGATGAACCGCTATTCGTACCACCAGGAAAATTCGTAAGCTCTGACCAGCAATAAAACAATAATGTAGCTAAAAACGTAACAAACAATAATTAAAATATAATTTCGAACAAAATGACTTTAAAAACATACTCTCGACACCAACCAGCCGGAACACCCCCGTAAAAATAACATTCGGCAATAATAAACACACATAAACGTCACAGGTAAAGTCCAAGGAAAACATTAAAATTCAAATGCAAATAAAAGATACAAGCAAAACGTTTTCGCAAAAACTGAGCACGCTATCAGAAAGGGAAAACCCTCGTGACCAATAAACCCCTCTTATGTTATCACTGTCCGACGAAGTCCAGAGACACGGCGAGCGATTTTGTGAATAGCCGCACGCAAAATCTAGGAAATTTAGTAAAAACTTTGGGTAACAATAAAAAACATATATGAACTCCTTTGCAAAATCTGAGCACGCTATCAGAAAGGGATAATCGTCACAAATAAGAAACCCCTACGATGTTTCACCTTTCTGACGAAGTCCTGAGACACTGCGATCAATTTCTTGGAGAAAGGGCATATGACCTTGACAAACACGAAAATTAATTCTGTAGAACGAACACACAGCGCGAATCGCTTCAGAGTTACATAGTAACTAGACATACTAGACATACCAATCGTTACCAATTCTAATTTCATTAAATAAACATTATTAACAATAAATAAAGTTATTAATAAACAAATTTCGAAACATTTTAATACGCGCAACACCGGAGTGGCGTGTAGACACGACCCTCGACGGCACAAAACAGGAATAAATAAACATTAATTAACAATAAATAAATAATATTATTTTTAAACATTTAAATATGCATAACGCCGGAGTGCCGTGTAGACACGACACTCGACGGCACTAAACAATAATAAATAAAATTGTTCAACAATAACAGAAATAATGCTACTAATAAATAACTCCAAAACATTTTTATTCAAACACGACCGGAATATCACTGTAAAAATGATATTCGGTAGCGCTAAATACATAATAACGGGATGTCACGTTTATAAATGTTAAGATAACAATTGTCGATAATGAATTATTATTTCGAACCAAATACACGCACCACCCGAAATATCTGGATGGGCGCATCTCTAATATTAACAAGTAAACAAATCTTGTGTTTATTATTAATTATTAATAACAATTGTAACCGAACATTTATATATAACAATACGTATATCTACCCTGGGGATTTGGGATAATTACACATTACATCAATCATGTTATATTATCAATCAGGCCTCGATGTCCAAATAATTAGCATTAATAATAAATAAGTCATACTTTAATAATGTATCGGATGGCCAAGCGAGCGTGAGACCGGACGCGAATCCGACAAAGCTCCGAGAATCGCCAACGATAACGCCCCCCTAAGAAGCAGCCCGTGGGATGCAGCATCAGCACAGCCACCGTGCGATCGGACAAAGGCACGATAAGGCCTTCCACGGAGCTCCAACGGATAAAGCGGTCCGAGGAACTCAGACCGTGGGATGCAGCATCAGCGCAGCCGCCGTGCGACCGGACAAAGGCACGATAAGGCCTTCCACGGAGCTCCAACGGATAAGGCGCTCCAAGGAACTCAGACCGTGGGATGCAGCATCAGCGCAGCCGCCGTGCGACCGGACAAAGGCACGATAAGGCCTTCCACGGAGCTCCAACGGATAAGGCGCTCCAAGGAACTCAGACCGTGGGATGCAGCATCAGCGCAGCCGCCGTGCGACCGGACAAAGGCACGATAAGGCCTTCCACGGAGCTCCAACGGATAAGGCGCTCCGAGGAACTCAGACCGTGGGATGCAGCATCAGCGCAGCCACCGTGCGATCGAACAAAGGCACGATAAGGCCTTCCACGAAGCTCCAACGGATAAGGCGGTCCGAGAAACTCAGACCGTGGGATGCAGCATCAGCACGGCTACCGTAAGACAAAGGCGACCCCCCACTCGTAGCCATCGCGCTGCCGTGAGACCAAGGCGTCCCCCACTCAAGGGACGGCACGGATGCAACGAAGCTGCGAGCGGCTGCCCCTCCAACGTCCAGCGCGGCCAATACAGGAGGCGGCCCCCACGCGGCTGACGGTACAGCGGCAGCAAGGCGTAAGCAGGCACCCCCTCCAGCAACCGGAGCAGCCACTGCGAGCGATGGATCCCCACGGCGGTACAACAGAGGTAGCGCAGCATTGGCCAGTGGGCCTGGGCAAATCAGCGACGGGGCTCCCCACCACTGAGCAGAGGCTCAGGAGACTCGCGGGTCCATCCAGCATCCAGACAAGATAGTTCTTCTTCGACTCTCATCTCCGGCGGTCGACTCTAAGAGTACTCTTGAAGAGACTCACGCGACACCGGTATTTTCTATTGTTGTAATTAATTGTCAATTAGGACTTAGAGTCTTTACGACAATTGTTCATCTGAAATAAAATCGCGATCGGTACCTGGCTTCGACCAGGCGGTATTTCACCGTTATAAAATATCGTTCGCGGGTAACATCGTATTCTTAACAAATTGTAATAACAATAAATCGCAATAATCGTAATAATATATATATATAATAATAAAAACTTGTGACCGTTCAACCGAACTACTCTGTTCTCTCATTCACGAGTAAGATTCTACAAATAAGTGTATAAATCCGCAGATCTAAAAATAATGGTGGATACACAAATAAGCGATCATTTTTCCTCGTAAGATTCCGCATTTCACACCTTCTAGTATTCTTTGTTTAATAACCCAATATCCCTTACCTCGTGGTGCTCTTTGGCGTGCACCCTTGGTAAATCCAGCTTTTATCATAACATTTCCAATACCTCGCGGGGCTCTTTGGCGTGCCCTCGGGTAATCCCAATCCTAAAATAATTAACAGTTTTAATAACCGTTCTAACACTTGTGATTACGGAAAGGAGATTGATCGTTTATTCGTCAATTTTTTCGCTAGTGTAAAAATCGGAATTAGGGAATCATTGAATAGCGAATTCGAGCCAACAGTTCAACGCGATTTCATAAAATGGAATACTGAATTCCATTACGTGCCAGCAATTCACGTTTGCCATCTTCCCCACTTTCAAACCTTTAGTATTCTTCTGTTCTTTACCTAGTATAATATCCTTTACCTCGTGGGGCTCTTTGGCGTGCCCCCGGGTAAATCCTGCTTTCATCCCAACTTACCAATATCTCGTGGGGCTCTTTGGCGTGCCCCCGGGTATTCCTCATCCCAAAATAATTAAAACATGGAACAACCTATTAATTGTTGCAAGCGAGAATTGTTCGAGTTATCTTCTCCCCGTTATGGGTCGTAAACGTGCCGGCAGTAAATTCGCTATTCGCAAAGCATTAGCTCAAACATTTAATAACCCGAAACCCTGCAAGGGCCTTCGTAGACGACAGATCTCCGATCCGCAAACCAGCAACATATACTCATTGTGCTCGGAGTGGTGGAACAGTGTTGCAAACATTCCCTGTGAAACCCACACTACCGCACAGCAAAGTCGTAATACAGGAAAGACACCGATCATTGTGTCTAACGTTATTTTCAACAATCATCGTATCTTTTTGAAACGCGAGGATCCACCCGGCGTCAGACTCATTGGGACGGCCACTGGGGATCATTCGTTGCCACCAGCTCTAACTGATTCGGCGTCATTCGAGACAGCGATCCTCGGTCAGCAACCCGCTACGCCCATCAAGCTCATCACCTGCCTACATAACAACTAAAAACCAGGTAAGTTAAGTGTAACTAATAGTCAGAATACGAGAAAACGCACTTATCCAGTACTGCTCCGATCCCTAACCGGCGCATTCCGGTTTAAACCAAGGAGCATCCAATTACGATCCCGTTACGTATCGCTCGTCCATTGATTCGGTATCTGAAACAAAAAATCAAAATTCGGAATCGCGAAATAAAATGGATAAAAATAACTCGCGACGTAACAGGAGGGTAATTTTCTGGTGACAGCGGTGGGATCCACTGGATATTTGCGTAAAATAAAATAAAAAAAAAACCGTCTGAAAAATTAGTTATTGCATAAAGTTCAATTCGCATAGTGTTCGAAATAATCGTGTAAAATTAAAAATTCGCGTCGAATCTACCGAATAATCGTGAATCTTTGAGACTGGTGCCTAGAACCAGAAGTACAACAAAAATTTAACGTTTCGCGCTAGAATCCGTAAACAATAGTGTGAAATTGTTAAATTCGTGTAAAAACCAACAGAATAGTTTGACTTTTATCATATTTTATTATAAAACTAGTAATAGCTATTCTATTTGAAACAAAGGTGAAGTGTAACGTAAAATCATGACAAACCTCAACGAAGAGGAATTGCGCGAGTTGTCCGAGCAACTATCCGCGGAAAGAAGTAGATTGCTCGACATGGAGGCAGATCTAGCTTCCCGCGAACTCGAATTACAAGGTCAAAATATTCAAAACCAAAATCAACGTCCTTCTGAGATAGACGCTGCAGAACAGAAAAATCTGCAGACCGTATTGACAAATTTGATTGGCGAACTCGATACTATAAAAAACGATATGGCGCGCATTAGTTCTCGTGTGTCAGCGACTCCCCCGTTGACGGGCCGAGTTCCCGTGAATAACCCACAAAATTCGAGCACTAGTGATCCCAATCTTCCGCGACTTTCCTTCAAAGATATCCTCGAAGGAATACCAGTGTTCAACGGTGAAAACATATCGGTGTTAAAATTCGTTCGAGCTTGTAAACGTGCAGGGGACATGTTCCCAGCAAATCTCGAGTTAACTTTGACACGGCTTCTCCGTAATAAATTGAAGGGACGCGCTTACACCGCGATGGAAGACGACTCATTCGCGGACATAAAGGCCTTCACTGATCGTCTGAAAGACGTCTTTGGAGCCTCAAAATCGATAAATCAGTATCGCGGTGAATTAGGTAACATCGCTAAAAATAAAAACGAACACATAATCGATTATATTAGTCGGGTAAAAGACCTCCACGCTGCGATCACGGAGGAGGAAACGCCTGAAAACGGTGCAGTACCGCGCAGTCAGCATACAGCACGCGAAAACGAAACTCTCGAGTGTTTCGTCGCCGGTCTACCTCCAGATTTTAGACTCAGACTTAAACTAGAAGGCTGTCAAAATCTCGCACAAGCCTACGCGAATGCGGTCAAAATCGAAAAAGAAATCGAAAAGGATCGCGCTAATTTCAGAGAATCGCGGTTCGAAGGTAAAAATCCTTCACAGTCTCACGTAAAAACAATCACGGCTCGCGAATCCTTATCGTGCGATAATTGCAACAAACGGGGCCACAAATCAGAAGATTGTTGGTCAAAATATCCGGAAAAATGGCCTCAACGAACGAGAGCCGACGGTAACGCCGTGAAACGCGATTTTGTGCCGAATAAAACCCAGAACTGGGACAAAAATCGCGTCGAAAAACCGCGTCCCTCGTGTGATTACTGTTCGAAACTCGGCCACGTCGTAACGCAGTGTTTCAAAAAACAAAACGACGAAAAACGAAATTTGGGAAACGCGAATTCCCGCTCGGAAAAACCAGGCGCGAACCGAGCGGAGAAAGCACCAGAGCGCCCGGTGCGCACAGTCAACATCGTGAACGAAACGTCCGTACCGTCAACGTCCGCTTAGGGAAACATTCGTTTACACCCACGGTAGAAATTGAGTCTCCAGAATTAAAATGTAAAACCGATTTTCTCGTAGACTCCGGATCCGAACCAAATCTCGTAAAAATCGACGTACTAAATCCGGATGTCATAATAAATAAAAACGATATTCTGAAACTCAGAGGTATTTCGAATATACCCGTATTCACGATCGGTTCAACCATTTTAAATATTAAAGGGACAGAAGCCGAATTTCACGTGGTTAAAAGCGGATTTCCTATTGAGCAGGATGCCATACTTGGCTCGGAGTTTCATTCGCAAAATCGGGCGACAATCGATTGGGACGAGGAGGTGGTTCGTTGGAAAAATAAATCTCTTCCGTTTAAAAATCGCGAAACAGTAGTGATACCAGGAAGATCTCGTGCAGTTTATTATGTCAGGGTAAAGAATCCCGAAGTAAAAGAGGGATATATTCCCCGTCTCGATGCTGGAAACGGAATTTTCTTAGGAAATACGTTAGTTTCAAGTAAAAATGGCGTGGCGTGTCTGATGGCGATTAACACCAATGAGGAGGACGTAGAGCTGACTGTTCCGGCAGTAACCCTAGAGGCATACGAGCTCTACGACCCCAATTCAGGGTGTGTTTCGCAAAATCAGTGTCAATCCGGTGAAACACTTAGCGTGCAAGATCCGGATTGTCGCAGTACCTGTCAGCAGACGCACGACCATCTTGTTTTGCGAGTCGAGAGCGAACGCGTTAAACAAGTCAAAGACTTATTGCGACTCGAGGATCTAAATGCCGAAGAGCGAGTAAGCGTCGAACAAATAATAGAGAAAAACGTAGATCTCTTTCATATTCCGGGAAAATTTTTGGATCACACTAATGCGATCGAACACAAAATTTCCACAACCGACGACCAGCCAGTCTTCACTCGTCAATATCGATTCCCGCCTGCTCACAAGGATGAAATTTCGAGACAGGTTGGCGATCTTATAGATGGAAAAATTATAGAACCGTCCGACTCCCCATACAGCTCGCCACTTTGGATCGTGCCGAAAAAGGCCGATTCACAGGGAAGGCCAAGATGGAGGATGGTCATCGATTATAGAAATCTCAATGAGAAAACAATCGGAGACGCCTACCCACTCCCAAACATAAATGAAATTCTCGATCAGTTGGGTAGCGCGAAATATTTTTCGGTATTTGACTTAGCAAGCGGATTTCATCAAATCCGTATGCATCCCTCAGATGCTCATAAAACAGCATTCTCAACGCCATTTGGGCATTATCAATTCAATCGTATGCCGTTTGGGCTCAAGAACGCCCCGGCAACTTTCCAACGCTTAATGGATCGCGTATTGTGCGGCCTACAGGGTAACGAGCTTTTCGTGTACCTCGACGATATTGTTATATACGCGAGCTCACTTAGGGAGCACGAAATTAAGTTTAGCAAACTCGCCGAGCGATTACGGAAAGCGAATCTCAAATTGCAACCAGACAAGTGCGAGTTTTTACGCAAAGAGGTAGCCTATTTAGGGCACATTATAAGCGAAAACGGTGTAAAACCGGATCCGAAAAAGATTGAATCAATCAAGAATTATCCGAGACTAACCAGTCCAAAGAAAATCAAACAATTTCTCGGGTTAGCAGGGTACTATCGACGATTCGTAGAGAATTTTTCAGCAATCGCTAGGCCGTTAACGCAACTGCTAAAAAAGGAAGCGATATTCAAGTGGACTCAGAAGCAGGAGGATGCTTTTGTAAAACTACGAGACGCCTTGTGTAAGGAACCGGTGTTGCAGTACCCGGACTTCACCCGGCCTTTTGTTATAACAACGGACGCGTCAAACATCGCGATTGGCGGTATTCTCAGTCAGGGAAAAATCGGTAGCGACAAACCAATATCGTACGCGTCGCGAACACTGTCAAAAGCCGAGATGAACTATTCTACCATAGAAAAAGAGTTATTAGCGATCGTTTATTGCGTAGGGCATTTCAGGCCTTACATCTACGGGCGAGAATTCACTCTCGTGACCGATCACAAACCGTTAGTATGGCTCGATTCGGTGAAAGACCCCGCGAATAGACTAGTTCATTGGCGCTTAAAACTAGCGAATTATGAGTATAAAATCGTATACAAACCTGGGAGAGTCAACGCTAACGCTGACGCTCTGTCGCGAAATCCGCCAGAAGTAGAAGTACCTGAAAAAGAAAAATCGGTATTGATCGTCATGCCTATACGGCTTAGAACGAAGGAAAATCCGTCCGACACTGATTCGGACGAAATTCCCGCGAAAAAGAGGAAAGAAAACCCGCCGAGTTCAGACTCGGACGACATAATTAGATTCACACCCGGAAAACGGCCAAAGGAACAAACGTCCGATTCAGATTCGGACTTGATATTCCAGGTTAGACGAAAAAAGAAATTCAAGGTATCAGATCCACCAAAACAACCGGTAGAATCAGAACGTCGTGAACCTTCGGCAGAATCGGTAGTCGAATCAGGCGTCGAACAAGGACAACCCGTCGGAAGTTCCGATAGTTCGGACGTAATAATGACGCCCGAAATTCGAGACAGAGATGACTCTAACGGTATATCCGACATATCGGACATAGGGCAGAACGCCAAAAACGGTTCAGAAATTTGTTCCGAAGCGAGTGGTATCGAAAATTCACCCAATAGAGAAATTCTCGGCGATGTGTCTGATGTGTCGGACATCGCGCAAAATTCCGACAAGGATTCAGAAACCCGCTCAGAACCGAAAAGTTTCGGAAATCAAAGTACCGCGGAAATTTGTGATGCTAGTGATCCGTCGGATCATTCTGTAAACCCCGAGGAAATAATGTTAGGGAACAGTGTTAAAGATCCATCCGATCTACCTGCGACCGATACGAATAAAAATGCCAAGAACTATCTCGCCGATTCTCCGGCAAATCATAGCTCAATATTCGGAAATAATAGTGCTAGCGAATCAAGTCCTCACGGGACTCCCGCGGCAGTGGAAGCATCAGAGATCAATCAGGATATCTCTCCAATAGAAATCGACATTAGAGACAATAGGTCCGAAACATCGAATGAACCAAATTCCGAAAGCGATTCAGACAGCGAAATGTTCGATAGAGTCGACGTTCCATACGAACGCAACGAGAACGAAGCTCGAGCGGAAACCTTCACGGTGAAAGAGACCCGAGATCGGTTGATCATGCAGAAAGATAACATCACATTTTTCGTAACCACTAAGGGTCAACCGATCGATAACGGAGCCGAAGACCTGGCCACCGCCGACAGATTTCCAGTCTTGAGAAACTTAAATATAACTAGAGCAAATGTTACAAACGAAAAATCGAAACACCTGATCGCGTTACCGGTCAAGGCAGACTTACGATCTAACACGGCGTTAGACGATCTAATAGAATCCTTCCAATCACTGAGAGATGTCATACTGGAGTTAGGATTAGAATCGGTTAGTGTAGCTAAAACAAACATGATCGATAATCTGTCCTGGACAGAAATACAAAATCGGTTGGTGGATAACCTGCAAGACTTGCCAGTAACTCTGACAGTTTGTAACCAGCTGATTCGTGTACCACCTGAAGCCGAGAGAGGAGACATAATTCAGGAAAACCATGATTCCCTGATCGGTGGTCATAAGGGCGTGAATAAAACGTACAAACGAATTCGCGAGAAATATTACTGGGAAAACATGAAAACCCAGGTGCAGGAATACATTCAACACTGTCGTGGATGCCAACTCAAGAAACTCGTCCGCGTCAAGACAAAACAGCCAATGGTGATCACGGACACTACCGGGAGTGCATTCGACAAGATCTCCATGGACATCGTTGGGCCGCTACCTGTTACCAAAAAGGGCAATATGTACGTCCTGACGATCCAAGATCTCCTAACAAAATATTCACTTGCCGTTCCATTGGAGAAGACGACATCCGTGCATATCGCGGACGCCTTCGCGAAACAATTTATTAGCCGATTCGGAGCACCCAAGGGACTTCTAACGGACCAGGGGGCCAACTTCACCAGCAGCCTGATGAAGGCACTAGCGAGGAAATTTAAAATTCGGCAATACCGCACAACGGCATACCATCCCCAAACGAACGGATCGATCGAACGATCGCATCATGTACTTGCGGAATACTTGAAGCAGTACGTGGATGACCATCACGACTGGGACGAATTTATCGAGCTCGCAATGTTCTCCTATAATACCAGCCAACATGAGGGAACGGGATTCACTCCGTTCGAGTTAGTCTTCGGCAGGAAAGCTAGACAGCCGTCGACACATACGCAAATTGAAGAGCACCAGAACCTAACGTACGCGGAGTATCTTGAAAACCTTTTCGGTAAAGTGCACGGTTTACAAGAACTCGCTGCGGAAAACCTGAAGGCAGCCAAAGAGCGATCTAAACGGTATTATGATAGACGGATAAATCCGCAAAATTTCGGAATCGGAAGCAAGGTACTTATGCTGAAGGAACCAAGCGCCGGTAAATTTTGCGATCAATACACCGGACCTTACGAGGTCATCGAAATATTATCCGGTGGAAACGTGAAAATTAACTACAGGGGAAACCCCAGAAACGTACATACCAATAAATTGCGCCTGACGAGGCTATAATACGTATTCAAAATTAAATACAACAATTTTGCCTGGCGAGGCTATAATACGTAAACTAAATAAAATTAAATCAAATAATTTAGCCTGGC
Organism: Stenichneumon culpator; assembly: GCA_964017025.1. Lineage (NCBI taxonomy): Eukaryota > Metazoa > Arthropoda > Insecta > Hymenoptera > Ichneumonidae > Stenichneumon > Stenichneumon culpator. The sequence continues at coordinate 77,590 of CAXHKB010000066.1, forward strand.
GAGGCTATAATACGTAAACTACATAAAATTAAATCAAATAATTTCGCCTGACGAGGCTATAATACGTATTCAAAATTAAATACAACAATTTTGCCTGGCGAGGCTATAAGACGTGAACAAAACTAAATTAACAATTCCATAACCCACTAGACTAAATTTAAATACGAGTGGTGTAACTTCGAACAAGCAAGTTAAAATATTTGGACATTATTACAAAATATTCGATCGGTAAAACTTCGCAATACAAAATCGTACCGAACGTGATTTGCGTAATCGGATATATGGACGGACACGTTACACGGAACCTCTGAACCACTGTCGAACATGTCAATCATAAACCTCTGAGTTGACAGATGGACACGTACGCGGGAACCTCTGAGCCGTTACATAGATCATCGATAAGTGATCGCAACGGTTTACGGTTAATTAATCCAGAGACAATCAATGCGCATAATTTTTCTGGACAACTGAATAAAATGTGCGTGAGTGATAAAACGTTTGGTTAATAAAACGGTGCTTAATTGAAAAAAATCAGTTGACTCCGAGTAATACAATAAATGTACACTACATTTGAACTCTCGAGAGTCAATCTACAATTTAATATACAGTGAAATGCCTGCATCTTCATGACTCTACAAATGAAGATACTCATCAATCAGGTCATCGCAAACGCAAATCGTAGAGCATCGGCAATTTTAGAACTTTGAACTATTTCTTCGAGCTATGGAAGCTCAAACTCTCTTAATAACTCATAAATACCACAGTAACGGAACAAAACAAGTCAAAATTTAATCAACGTCATCCAACAACCGAGTAAACGGATCGTGGACGACGGACACACGCAGTCGGGTCCTTCGTCATTATCATCATTTACTGAAACATCTTGACGGCGAGGGAGAACGCACAAGATATTCAACCTCGGAGGAAAGGGACGAGTACAATAAAACGTCTCCTCCTCATCAGCATCGCCATAGTCGCCGAGCTGTTCGGCTATGACTGTAGAGAACATCACTCGACATCATGACCATTTATCTCTCCAAATGGCGTCGCGAATTGCGACTACCTCTTCTGGAGCACGCAAGTCCTTAACAGGACCTCCATCGGATAAACATCCATCAAAAATATTTTGTGAACAAATATGCTGCAATCCGAAAATATATCAATCAACAGCTGTTCGAGCTATCACCAACGGTGCGTGACAAGTGTACATATAAAGCATCAAATCTGAGGCAACCAGTCTTTCGATATCATGTACCAAAAGTAACGAAAGATGATCCAGTGCAATTTATGGTTTCTGATTAGGAGAAACTTCATGTATAAAACATAAGCGTCGTAGCCTATACGGATGGCATCTACAATCAAGTGCGAAGACATAGAGCCCACTCCGGATACCGGCAGTGACCTTAGGGCTCTTTGAGCTCTATGATCCCAGCATAATCATCGACAGTCACTCCATCAGATGCACGGCGGTAGTTTCGAACGAATAAAAAATATATTCACGAAACAAATAAAACACAACGGATGTTTTTCACGTATCAAAGCTACATCGTACACATCGTTTAACCTACTGTGATGTTACAACACATAAATCAAGGCAAACAAAAGAGCAGCATCATCACGATTGGTACCTGTGTAAAACAGCAAACATCAATGAAAAATAATAATCATTAATAATCAAAGTAAAACGTCTGGCACACGCAGTCGTGCCTTACGTAATCGCCAGTTTTTCTTCAAAACATCTTGACGGCGAGGGATACCGCAAGATTTTCAATATCTTGGAAAGGGTAAAACTACAAACCCATAAATCAACTTACCCCAACTTGACGGCGAGGGAATCAGAAGATATTCGACGACGGCGGAAAGGGTAGATTTACCAAACCAATCGAACTACCCCAACTTGACGGCGAGGGACAACGCAAGATATTCGACAGCAATGGACCGGGTAGAGTTGTCAACCTACCCCAACTTGACGGCGAGGGAGTCCGGAAGATATCCAACGGCGCTGCCAAGAATCGACCCAGAACTCATCAAGCGCCTTCACGCTGGTCCTCAGCAGAGCCTCAGCACTGCTTCAGACTTAGGGGGGGAGGTGTCACGTCCTGGGTCACTTCAGCAGCAGAATAAGTAACACACACACACAAATTTTTTTTTTTGGGATTTACCTTATTCTCGGAACACTAAAATACTAAATGTGGAAGCGAGATATACATGAACATAGATAATAAGTCATAATATTACGACGATAGAATCGTCATCAATATAACCGGCATTATCGTAAACATAATATATGCAACTGTACACCGTAGCGCGTCAACCAATGATACAATAATTTTCTAAATAACCCTCACGCATTCAAATAATACCGTTACCAATCAATTGCACTATTAATGGTAAACTAAGCGAGATCGTACTGTAGTACGCTACAGTTACACAATATACATTGACGATATTCCCCAAAAAAAACATATAAACATACAAACGCGAGGATGAACCGCTATTCGTACCACCAGGAAAATTCGTAAGCTCTGACCAGCAATAAAACAATAATGTAGCTAAAAACGTAACAAACAATAATTAAAATATAATTTCGAACAAAATGACTTTAAAAACATACTCTCGACACCAACCAGCCGGAACACCCCCGTAAAAATAACATTCGGCAATAATAAACACACATAAACGTCACAGGTAAAGTCCAAGGAAAACATTAAAATTCAAATGCAAATAAAAGATACAAGCAAAACGTTTTCGCAAAAACTGAGCACGCTATCAGAAAGGGAAAACCCTCGTGACCAATAAACCCCTCTTATGTTATCACTGTCCGACGAAGTCCAGAGACACGGCGAGCGATTTTGTGAATAGCCGCACGCAAAATCTAGGAAATTTAGTAAAAACTTTGGGTAACAATAAAAAACATATATGAACTCCTTTGCAAAATCTGAGCACGCTATCAGAAAGGGATAATCGTCACAAATAAGAAACCCCTACGATGTTTCACCTTTCTGACGAAGTCCTGAGACACTGCGATCAATTTCTTGGAGAAAGGGCATATGATCTTGACAAACACGAAAATTAATTCTGTAGAACGAACACACAGCGCGAATCGCTTCAGAGTTACATAGTAACTAGACATACTAGACATACCAATCGTTACCAATTCTAATTTCATTAAATAAACATTATTAACAATAAATAAAGTTATTAATAAACAAATTTCGAAACATTTTAATACGCGCAACACCGGAGTGGCGTGTAGACACGACCCTCGACGGCACAAAACAGGAATAAATAAACATTAATTAACAATAAATAAATAATATTATTTTTAAACATTTAAATATGCATAACGCCGGAGTGCCGTGTAGACACGACACTCGACGGCACTAAACAATAATAAATAAAATTGTTCAACAATAACAGAAATAATGCTACTAATAAATAACTCCAAAACATTTTTATTCAAACACGACCGGAATATCACTGTAAAAATGATATTCGGTAGCGCTAAATACATAATAACGGGATGTCACGTTTATAAATGTTAAGATAACAATTGTCGATAATGAATTATTATTTCGAACCAAATACACGCACCACCCGAAATATCTGGATGGGCGCATCTCTAATATTAACAAGTAAACAAATCTTGTGTTTATTATTAATTATTAATAACAATTGTAACCGAACATTTATATATAACAATACGTATATCTACCCTGGGGATTTGGGATAATTACACATTACATCAATCATGTTATATTATCAATCAGGCCTCGATGTCCAAATAATTAGCATTAATAATAAATAAGTCATACTTTAATAATGTATCGGATGGCCAAGCGAGCGTGAGACCGGACGCGAATCCGACAAAGCTCCGAGAATCGCCAACGATAACGCCCCCCTAAGAAGCAGCCCGTGGGATGCAGCATCAGCACAGCCACCGTGCGATCGGACAAAGGCACGATAAGGCCTTCCACGGAGCTCCAACGGATAAAGCGGTCCGAGGAACTCAGACCGTGGGATGCAGCATCAGCGCAGCCGCCGTGCGACCGGACAAAGGCACGATAAGGCCTTCCACGGAGCTCCAACGGATAAGGCGCTCCAAGGAACTCAGACCGTGGGATGCAGCATCAGCGCAGCCGCCGTGCGACCGGACAAAGGCACGATAAGGCCTTCCACGGAGCTCCAACGGATAAGGCGCTCCAAGGAACTCAGACCGTGGGATGCAGCATCAGCGCAGCCGCCGTGCGACCGGACAAAGGCACGATAAGGCCTTCCACGGAGCTCCAACGGATAAGGCGCTCCGAGGAACTCAGACCGTGGGATGCAGCATCAGCGCAGCCACCGTGCGATCGAACAAAGGCACGATAAGGCCTTCCACGAAGCTCCAACGGATAAGGCGGTCCGAGAAACTCAGACCGTGGGATGCAGCATCAGCACGGCTACCGTAAGACAAAGGCGACCCCCCACTCGTAGCCATCGCGCTGCCGTGAGACCAAGGCGTCCCCCACTCAAGGGACGGCACGGATGCAACGAAGCTGCGAGCGGCTGCCCCTCCAACGTCCAGCGCGGCCAATACAGGAGGCGGCCCCCACGCGGCTGACGGTACAGCGGCAGCAAGGCGTAAGCAGGCACCCCCTCCAGCAACCGGAGCAGCCACTGCGAGCGATGGATCCCCACGGCGGTACAACAGAGGTAGCGCAGCATTGGCCAGTGGGCCTGGGCAAATCAGCGACGGGGCTCCCCACCACTGAGCAGAGGCTCAGGAGACTCGCGGGTCCATCCAGCATCCAGACAAGATAGTTCTTCTTCGACTCTCATCTCCGGCGGTCGACTCTAAGAGTACTCTTGAAGAGACTCACGCGACACCGGTATTTTCTATTGTTGTAATTAATTGTCAATTAGGACTTAGAGTCTTTACGACAATTGTTCATCTGAAATAAAATCGCGATCGGTACCTGGCTTCGACCAGGCGGTATTTCACCGTTATAAAATATCGTTCGCGGGTAACATCGTATTCTTAACAAATTGTAATAACAATAAATCGCAATAATCGTAATAATATATATATATAATAATAAAAACTTGTGACCGTTCAACCGAACTACTCTGTTCTCTCATTCACGAGTAAGATTCTACAAATAAGTGTATAAATCCGCAGATCTAAAAATAATGGTGGATACACAAATAAGCGATCATTTTTCCTCGTAAGATTCCGCATTTCACACCTTCTAGTATTCTTTGTTTAATAACCCAATATCCCTTACCTCGTGGTGCTCTTTGGCGTGCACCCTTGGTAAATCCAGCTTTTATCATAACATTTCCAATACCTCGCGGGGCTCTTTGGCGTGCCCTCGGGTAATCCCAATCCTAAAATAATTAACAGTTTTAATAACCGTTCTAACACTTGTGATTACGGAAAGGAGATTGATCGTTTATTCGTCAATTTTTTCGCTAGTGTAAAAATCGGAATTAGGGAATCATTGAATAGCGAATTCGAGCCAACAGTTCAACGCGATTTCATAAAATGGAATACTGAATTCCATTACGTGCCAGCAATTCACGTTTGCCATCTTCCCCACTTTCAAACCTTTAGTATTCTTCTGTTCTTTACCTAGTATAATATCCTTTACCTCGTGGGGCTCTTTGGCGTGCCCCCGGGTAAATCCTGCTTTCATCCCAACTTACCAATATCTCGTGGGGCTCTTTGGCGTGCCCCCGGGTATTCCTCATCCCAAAATAATTAAAACATGGAACAACCTATTAATTGTTGCAAGCGAGAATTGTTCGAGTTATCTTCTCCCCGTTATGGGTCGTAAACGTGCCGGCAGTAAATTCGCTATTCGCAAAGCATTAGCTCAAACACTTAATAACCCGAAACCCTGCAAGGGCCTTCGTAGACGACAGATCTCCGATCCGCAAACCAGCAACATATACTCATTGTGCTCGGAGTGGTGGAACAGTGTTGCAAACATTCCCTGTGAAACCCACACTACCGCACAGCAAAGTCGTAATACAGGAAAGACACCGATCATTGTGTCTAACGTTATTTTCAACAATCATCGTATCTTTTTGAAACGCGAGGATCCACCCGGCGTCAGACTCATTGGGACGGCCACTGGGGATCATTCGTTGCCACCAGCTCTAACTGATTCGGCGTCATTCGAGACAGCGATCCTCGGTCAGCAACCCGCTACGCCCATCAAGCTCATCACCTGCCTACATAACAACTAAAAACCAGGTAAGTTAAGTGTAACTAATAGTCAGAATACGAGAAAACGCACTTATCCAGTACTGCTCCGATCCCTAACCGGCGCATTCCGGTTTAAACCAAGGAGCATCCAATTACGATCCCGTTACGTATCGCTCGTCCATTGATTCGGTATCTGAAACAAAAATCAAAATTCGGAATCGCGAAATAAAAATGGATAAAAATAATTCGCGACGTAACACTGGAACGCCTACAGCCGAAGCAAAACGCTAATGTTCGATTTCGATATAAAGCGACTTTGCATTCGATGGGGGCTTGTTTGGCGTCTCGAAACGCATGAATCTTGCGTATTTGCATAAAACTAAGGATTTTTGATCTAATATTACGAGCTGGAACACCTACAGCTAAAGCAAAAGGCCAATGTTCGATTACGATATAAAGCGAATTTGCATTCGATGGGTGCTTGTTTGGTGGCTCGAAACGCATGAATCTTGCGTAATTACGTAAAACTAAGGCTTTTTGATCTCATATTACGAGCTGGAACGCCTACAGCCGAAGCAAAACGCTAATGTTCGATTTCGATATAAAGCGACTTTGCATTCGATGGGGGCTTGTTTGGGAGCTCGAAACGCATGAATCTTGCGTAAGTACGTAAAACTAAGGCTTTTTGATCTCATATTACGAGCTGGAACACCTACAGCCGAAGCAAAACGCTAATGTTCGATTTCGATATAAAGCGACTTTGCATTCGATGGGGGCTCTTTTGGCAGCTAGAAATGCAAAAATCTTGCGTATTTACGTAAAACTAAGGCTTTTTGATCTCATATTACGAGCTGGAACACCTACAGCCGAAGCAAAACGCTAGTGTTCGATTTCGATATAAAGCGACTTTGCATTTGATGGGAGCTTGTTTGGCGGCTCGAAACGCATACATCTCGCGTATTTACGTAAAACTAAGGCTTTCCTATCTCTTATTACGAGCTGGAACACCTACAGCCGAAGCAAAACCCTAATGTTCGATTTCGATATAAAGCGACTTTGCATTCGATGGGGGCTTGTTTGGCGTCTCGAAACGCATGAATCTTGCGTATTTGCATAAAACTAAGGATTTTTGATCTAATATTTCGAGCGTGAACACCTACAGCCTAAGCAAAAGGCTAATGTTCGATTTCGATATAAAGCGACTTTGCATTCGATGGGGGCTTGTTTGGCGGCTCGAAACGCATGAACCTTGCGTATTTGCATAAAACTAAGGCTTTTTGATCTAATATTACGAGCTGGAACACCTACAGCCAAAGAAAAAGGCTAATGTTCGATATCGATATAAAGCGACTTTGCATTCGATGGGGGCTTGTTTGGCGGCTCGAAACGCAAGAATCTTGCGTATTTGCATAAAACTAAGGCTTTTTCATCTAATATTACGAGCTGAATCACCTACAGCCAAAGCAAAACGCTAATGTTCGATTTCGATATAAAGCGACTTTGCATTCGATGGGAGCTTGTTTGGCGGCTCGAAACGCATACATCTCGCGTATTTACATAAAACTAAGGCTTTCCTATCTCTTATTACGAGCTGGAATACCTACAACCGATGCAAAACGCCATTGTTCGATTTCGATATAAAGCGACTTTGCATTCGATGGGGGCTTGTTTGGCGGCTCGAAACGCATGAATCTTGCGTATTTGCATAAAACTAAGGCTTTTTGATCTAATATTACGAGCTGGAACGCCTACAGCCAAAGCAAAAGGCTTATGTTCGATTTCGATATAAAGCGACTTTGCATTCGATGGGGGCTTGTTTGGCGGCTCGGATCGCATGAATCTTGCGTATTTACGTAAAAATAAGGCTTTTTGATCTCATATTACGAGCTGGAATACCTACAGCAGAAACAAAACGCTAATGTTCGATTTCGATATAAAGCGAATTTGCATTCCATGAGGGCTCTTTTGGCAGCTAGAAATGCAAAAATCTTGCGTATTTACGTAAAACTAAGGCTTTTTGATCTCATATTACGAGCTGGAACACCTACAGCCGAAGCAAAACCCTAATGATCGATTTCGATATAAAGCGACTTTGCATTCGATGGTGGCTTGTTTGGTGGCTCGAAACGCATGAATCTTGCGTATTTGCATAAAAATAAGGCTTTTTCATCTCATATTACGAGCTGGAACACCTACAGCCGAAGCAAAACGCTAATGTTCGATTTCGATATAAAGCGACTTTGCATTCGATGGGGGCTTGTTTGGCGGCTCGAAACGCATGAATCCTGCGTATTTGCATAAAACTAAGGCTTTTTGATCTCATATTACGAGCTGGAACGCCTACAGCCGAAGCAAAACGCAAATGTTCGATTTCGATATAAAGCGACTTTGCATTCGATGGGGGCTTGTTTGGCGTCTCGAAACGCATGAATCTTGCGTATTTGCATAAAACTAAGGATTTTTGATCTAATATTTCGAGCGTGAACACCTACAGCCTAAGCAAAAGGCTAATGTTCGATTTCGATATAAAGCGACTTTGCATTCGATGGGGGCTTGTTTGGCGGCTCGAAACGCATGAACCTTGCGTATTTGCATAAAACTAAGGCTTTTTGATCTAATATTACGAGCTGGAACACCTACAGCCAAAGAAAAAGGCTAATGTTCGATATCGATATAAAGCGACTTTGCATTCGATGGGGGCTTGTTTGGCGGCTCGAAACGCAAGAATCTTGCGTATTTGCATAAAACTAAGGCTTTCCTATCTCTTATTACGAGCTGGAATACCTACAACCGATGCAAAACGCCATTGTTCGATTTCGACATAAAGCGAATTTGCATCCGATGAGGGCTTGTTTAGCAGCTTGATACGCATGAATCTTGCGTAATTACGTAAAACTAAGGCTTTTTGATCTCATATTACGAGCTGGAACACCTACAGCCGAAGCAAAACCCTAATGTTCGATTTCGATATAAAGCGACTTTGCATTCGATGGTGGCTTGTTTGGTGGCTCGAAACGCATGAATCTTGCGTATTTGCATAAAAATAAGGCTTTTTCATCTCATATTACGAGCTGGAACACCTACAGCCGAAGCAAAACCCTAATGTTCGATTTCGATATAAAGCGACTTTGCATTCGATGGTGGCTTGTTTGGTGGCTCGAAACGCATGAATCTTGCGTATTTGCATAAAAATAAGGCTTTTTCATCTCATATTACGAGCTGGAACACCTACAGCCGAAGCAAAACGCTAATGTTCGATTTCGATATAAAGCGACTTTGCATTCGATGGGAGCTTGTTTGGCGGCTCGAAACGCATACATCTCGCGTATTTACGTAAAACTAAGGCTTTCCTATCTCTTATTACGAGCTGGAATACCTACAACCGATGCAAAACGCCATTGTTCGATTTCGACATAAAGCGAATTTGCATCCGATGAGGGCTTGTTTGGCAGCTTGAAACGCATGAATATTGCGTAATTACGTAAAACTAAGGCTTTTTGATCTCATATTACGAGCTGGAACACCTACAGCCGAAGCAAAACCCTAATGTTCGATTTCGATATAAAGCGACTTTGCATTCGATGGTGGCTTGTTTGGTGGCTCGAAACGCATGAATCTTGCGTATTTGCATAAAAATAAGGCTTTTTCATCTCATATTACGAGCTGGAACACCTACAGCCGAAGCAAAACGCTAATGTTCGATTTCGATATAAAGCGACTTTGCATTCGATGGGGGCTTGTTTGGCGGCTCGAAACGCATGAATCCTGCGTATTTGCATAAAACTAAGGCTTTTTGATCTCATATTACGAGCTGGAACGCCTACAGCCGAAGCAAAACGCAAATGTTCGATTTCGATATAAAGCGACTTTGCATTCGATGGGGGCTTGTTTGGCGTCTCGAAACGCATGAATCTTGCGTATTTGCATAAAACTAAGGATTTTTGATCTAATATTTCGAGCGTGAACACCTACAGCCAAAGCAAAACGCTAGTGTTCGATTTCGATATAAAGCGACTTTGCATTCGATGGGAGCTTGTTTGGCGGCTCGAAACGCATACATCTCGCGTATTTACGTAAAACTGAGGCTTTCCTATCTCTTATTACGAGCTGGAATACCTACAACCGATGCAAAACGCCATTGTTCGATTTCGACATAAAGCGAATTTGCATCCGATGAGGGCTTGTTTGGCAGCTTGAAACGCATGAATCTTGCGTAATTACGTAAAACTAAGGCTTTTTGATCTCATATTACGAGCTGGAACACCTACAGCCGAAGCAAAACCCTAATGTTCGATTTCGATATAAAGCGACTTTGCATTCGATGGGGGCTAGTTTGGCGGTTCGCAATGCATGAATCTTGCTTATTTACGTAAAACTATGCCTTTTTGATCTCGCATTACGAGCTGGAAGGCCTACAGCCGAAGCAATGCGTAAATGTTCGATTTCGATATAAACCGACTTTGCATTCGATGGGGGCTTGTTTGGCGGTTAGAAACGCATGAATCTTGCGTATTTACGTGAAAATAAGGCTTTTTGATCTCGAATTTCGAGCTGAAACGCCTACAGCCGAAGCAAAACGCAAATTTTCGATTTCAATACAAAGCGACGTTGCATTCGATGGGGGCGTGTTTGGCGGTTCGAAACGCATGAATCTTGCGTAATTACGTAAAACTAAGGCTTTTTGATCTCATATTACGAGCTGGAACGCCTACAGCCGAAGCAAAACGCTAATGTTCGATTTCGATATAAAGCGACTTTGCATTCGATGGGGGCTTGTTTGGCGTCTCGAAACGCATGAATCTTGCGTATTTGCATAAAACTAAGGCTTTTTGATCTAATATTTCGAGCGTGAACACCTACAGCCAAAGCAAAAGGCTAATGTTCGATTTCGATATAAAGCGACTTTGCATTCGATGGGGGCTTGTTTGGCGGCTCGAAACGCATGAATCTTACGTATTTGCATAAAACTAAGGCTTTTTGATCTAATATTCCGAGCTGGATCACCTACAGCCAAAGCAAAACGCTAATGTTCGATTTCGATATAAAGCGACTTTGCATTCGATGGGGGCTTGTTTGGCGGCTCGAAACGCATGAATCCTGCGTATTTGCATAAAACTAAGGCTTTTTGATCTCATATTACGAGCTGGAACGCCTACAGCCGAAGCAAAACGCTAATGTTCGATTTCGATATAAAGCGACTTTGCATTCGATGGGGGCTTGTTTGGCGTCTCGAAACGCATGAATCTTGCGTATTTGCATAAAACTAAGGCTTTTTGATCTAATATTTCGAGCGTGAACACCTACAGCCAAAGCAAAAGGCTAATGTTCGATTTCGATATAAAGCGACTTTGCATTCGATGGGGGCTTGTTTGGCGGCTCGAAACGCATGAATCCTGCGTATTTGCATAAAACTAAGGCTTTTTGATCTCATATTACGAGCTGGAACGCCTACAGCCGAAGCAAAACGCCATTGTTCGATTTCGACATAAAGCGAATTGGCATCCGATGAGGGCTTGTTTGGCGGCTCGAAACGCATGAATCTTGCGTAATTACGTAAAACTAAGGCTTTTTGATCTCATATTACGAGCTGGAACACCTACAGCCGAAGCAAAACCCTAATGTTCGATTTCGATATAAAGCGACTTTGCATTCGATGGGGGCTAGTTTGGCGGTTCGCAATGCATGAATCTTGCTTATTTACGTAAAACTATGCCTTTTTGATCTCGCATTACGAGCTGGAAGGCCTACAGCCGAAGCAATGCGTAAATGTTCGATTTCGATATAAAGCGACTTTGCATTCGATGGGAGCTTGTTTGGCGGCTCGAAACGCATACATCTCGCGTATTTACGTAAAACTAAGGCTTTCCTATCTCTTATTACGAGCTGGAATACCTACAACCGATGCAAAACGCCGAAGCAAAACGCTAATGTTCGATTTCGATATAAAGCGAATTTGCATCCGATGAGGGCTTGTTTGGCAGCTTGAAACGCATGAATCTTGCGTAATTACGTAAAACTAAGGCTTTTTGATCTCATATTACGAGCTGGAACACCTACAGCCGAAGCAAAACCCTAATGTTCGATTTCGATATAAAGCGACTTTGCATTCGATGGGGGCTAGTTTGGCGGTTCGCAATGCATGAATCTTGCTTATTTACGTAAAACTATGCCTTTTTGATCTCGCATTACGAGCTGGAAGGCCTACAGCCGAAGCAATGCGTAAATGTTCGATTTCGATATAAACCGACTTTGCATTCGATGGGGGCTTGTTTGGCGGTTAGAAACGCATGAATCTTGCGTATTTACGTGAAAATAAGGCTTTTTGATCTCGAATTTCGAGCTGAAACGCCTACAGCCGAAGCAAAACGCAAATTTTCGATTTCAATACAAAGCGACGTTGCATTCGATGGGGGCGTGTTTGGCGGTTCGAAACGCATGAATCTTGCGTAATTACGTAAAACTAAGGCTTTTTGATCTCATATTACGAGCTGGAACGCCTACAGCCGAAGCAAAACGCTAATGTTCGATTTCGATATAAAGCGACTTTGCATTCGATGGGGGCTTGTTTGGCGTCTCGAAACGCATGAATCTTGCGTATTTGCATAAAACTAAGGCTTTTTGATCTAATATTTCGAGCGTGAACACCTACAGCCAAAGCAAAAGGCTAATGTTCGATTTCGATATAAAGCGACTTTGCATTCGATGGGGGCTTGTTTGGCGGCTCGAAACGCATGAATCTTACGTATTTGCATAAAACTAAGGCTTTTTGATCTAATATTCCGAGCTGGATCACCTACAGCCAAAGCAAAACGCTAATGTTCGATTTCGATATAAAGCGACTTTGCATTCGATGGGGGCTTGTTTGGCGGCTCGAAACGCATGAATCCTGCGTATTTGCATAAAACTAAGGCTTTTTGATCTCATATTACGAGCTGGAACGCCTACAGCCGAAGCAAAACGCTAATGTTCGATTTCGATATAAAGCGACTTTGCATTCGATGGGGGCTTGTTTGGCGTCTCGAAACGCATGAATCTTGCGTATTTGCATAAAACTAAGGCTTTTTGATCTAATATTTCGAGCGTGAACACCTACAGCCAAAGCAAAAGGCTAATGTTCGATTTCGATATAAAGCGACTTTGCATTCGATGGGGGCTTGTTTGGCGGCTCGAAACGCAAGAATCTTGCGTATTTGCATAAGACTAAGGCTTTTTCATCTAATATTACGAGCTGGATCACCTACAGCCAAAGCAAAACGCTAATGTTCGATTTCGATATAAAGCGACTTTGCATTCGATGGGGGCTTGTTTGGCGTCTCGAAACGCATGAATCTTGCGTATTTGCATAAAACTAAGGATTTTTGATCTAATATTACGAGCTGGAGCACCTACAGCTAAAGCAAAAGGGCAATGTTCGATTACGATATAAAGCGAATTTGCATTCGATGGGGGCTTGTTTGGGAGCTCGAAACGCATGAATCTTGCGTAAGTACGTAAAACTAAGGCTTTTTGATCTCATATTACGAGCTGGAACACCTACAGCCGAAGCAAAACGCTAATGTTCAATTTCGATATAAAGCGACTTTGCATTCGATGGGGGCTTGTTTGGCGGCTCGAAACGCATGAATCTTGCGTATTTGCATAAAACTAAGGCTTTTTGATCTAATATTACGAGCTGGAACACCTACAGCTAAAGCAAAAGGCCAATGTTCGATTACGATATAAAGCGAATTTGCATTCGATGGGTGCTTGTTTGGTGGCTCGAAACGCATGAATCTTGCGTAATTACGTAAAACTAAGGCTTTTTGATCTCATATTACGAGCTGGAACGCCTACAGCCGAAGCAAAACGCTAATGTTCGATTTCGATATAAAGCGACTTTGCATTCGATGGGGGCTTGTTTGGCGTCTCGAAACGCATGAATCTTGCGTATTTGCATAATACTAAGGCTTTTTGATCTAATATTTCGAGCGTGAACACCTACAGCCAAAGAAAAAGGCTAATCTTCGATTTCGATATAAAGCGACTTTGCATTCGATGGGGGATTGTTTGGCGGCTCGAAACGCATGAATCTTGCGTATTTGTATAAAACTAAGGCTTTTTGATCTAATATTCCGAGCTGGAACACCTACAGCTAAAGCAAAAGGCTAATGTTCGATTACGATATAAAGCGAATTTGCATTCGATGGGGGCTTGTTTGGTGGCTCGAAACGCATGAATCTTGCGTAATTACGTAGAACTAAGGCTCTTTGATCTCATATTACGAGCTGGAACGCCTACAGCCAAAGCAAAAGGCTAATGTTCGATTTCGATATAAAGCGACTTTGCATTCGATGGGGGCTTGTTTGGCGGCTCGAAACGCATGAATCTTGCGTATTTGTATAAAACTAAGGCTTTTTGATCTAATATTCCGAACTGGAACACCTACAGCTAAAGCAAAAGGCTAATGTTCGATTACGATATAAAGCGAATTTGCATTCGATGGGTGCTTGTTTGGTGGCTCGAAACGCATGAATCTTGCGTAATTACGTAGAACTAAGGCTCTTTGATCTCATATTACGAGCTGGAACGCCTACAGCCAAAGCAAAAGGCTAATGTTCGATTTCGATATAAAGCGACTTTGCATTCGATGGGGGCTTGTTTGGCGGCTCGGATCGCATGAATCTTGCGTATTTACGTAAAAATAAGGCTTTTTGATCTCATATTACGAGCTGGAATACCTACAGCCAAAGCAAAAGGCTAATGTTCGATTTCGATATAAAGCGACTTTGCATTCGATGGGGGCTTGTTTGGCGGCTCGAAACGCATGAATCTTGCGTATTTGTATAAAACTAAGGCTTTTTGATCTAATATTCCGCATTTCTATCTAATATTTTGCATTCGATGGGGGCTTGTTTGGCGGCTCGAA
Source organism: Stenichneumon culpator (assembly GCA_964017025.1). Lineage (NCBI taxonomy): Eukaryota > Metazoa > Arthropoda > Insecta > Hymenoptera > Ichneumonidae > Stenichneumon > Stenichneumon culpator. The sequence continues at coordinate 92,688 of CAXHKB010000066.1, forward strand.
ACGCATGAATCCTGCGTATTTGCATAAAACTAAGGCTTTTTGATCTCATATTACGAGCTGGAACGCCTACAGCCGAAGCAAAACGCTAATGTTCGATTTCGATATAAAGCGACTTTGCATTCGATGGGGGCTTGTTTGGGAGCTCGAAACGCATGAATCTTGCGTAAGTACGTAAAACTAAGGCTTTTTGATCTCATATTACGAGCTGGAACACCTACAGCCGAAGCAAAACGCTAATGTTCAATTTCGATATAAAGCGACTTTGCATTCGATGGGGGCTTGTTTGGCGGCTCGAAACGCATGAATCTTGCGTATTTGCATAAAACTAAGGCTTTTTGATCTAATATTACGAGCTGGAACACCTACAGCTAAAGCAAAAGGCTAATGTTCGATTACGATATAAAGCGAATTTGCATTCGATGGGTGCTTGTTTGGTGGCTCGAAACGCATGAATCTTGCGTAATTACGTAAAACTAAGGCTTTTTGATCTCATATTACGAGCTGGAACGCCTACAGCCGAAGCAAAACGCTAATGTTCGATTTCGATATAAAGCGACTTTGCATTCGATGGGGGCTTGTTTGGCGTCTCGAAACGCATGAATCTTGCGTATTTGCATAAAACTAAGGCTTTTTGATCTCATATTACGAGCTGGAACACCTACAGCCGAAGCAAAACGCTAATGTTCGATTTCGATATAAAGCGACTTTGCATTCGATGGGGGCTTGTTTGGCGTCTCGAAACGCATGAATCTTGCGTATTTGCATAAAACTAAGGATTTTTGATCTAATATTACGAGCTGGAAGACCTACAGCTAAAGCAAAAGGCCAATGTTCGATTACGATATAAAGCGAATTTGCATTCGATGGGTGCTTGATTGGTGGCTCGAAACGCATGAATCTTGCGTAATTACGTAAAACTAAGGCTTTTTGATCTCATATTACGAGCTGGAACGCCTACAGCCGAAGCAAAACGCTAATGTTCGATTTCGATATAAAGCGACTTTGCATTCGATGGGGGCTTGTTTGGGAGCTCGAAACGCATGAATCTTGCGTAAGTACGTAAAACTAAGGCTTTTTGATCTCATATTACGAGCTGGAACACCTACAGCCGAAGCAAAACGCTAATGTTCGATTTCGATATAAAGCGACTTTGCATTCGATGGGGGCTCTTTTGGCAGCTAGAAATGCAAAAATCTTGCGTATTTACGTAAAACTAAGGCTTTTTGATCTCATATTACGAGCTGGAACACCTACAGCCGAAGCAAAACGCTAGTGTTCGATTTCGATATAAAGCGACTTTGCATTCGATGGGAGCTTGTTTGGCGGCTCGAAACGCATACATCTCGCGTATTTACGTAAAACTAAGGCTTTCCTATCTCTTATTACGAGCTGGAATACCTACAACCGATGCAAAACGCTATTGTTCGATTTCGACATAAAGCGAATTTGCATCCGATGAGGGCTTGTTTGGCAGCTTGAAACGCATGAATCTTGCGTAATTACGTAAAAGTAAGGCTTTTTGATCTCATATTACGAGCTGGAACACCTACAGCCGAAGCAAAACCCTAATGTTCGATTTCGATATAAAGCGACTTTGCATTCGATGGTGGCTTGTTTGGTGGCTCGAAACGCATGAATCTTGCATATTTGCATAAAAATAAGGCTTTTTTATCTCATATTACGAGCTGGAACACCTACAGCCGAAGCAAAACGCTAATGTTCGATTTCGATATAAAGCGACTTTGCATTCGATGGGGGCTTGTTTGGCGGCTCGAAACGCATGAATCCTGCGTATTTGCATAAAACTAAGGCTTTTTGATCTCATATTACGAGCTGGAACGCCTACAGCCGAAGCAAAACGCAAATGTTCGATTTCGATATAAAGCGACTTTGCATTCGATGGGGGCTTGTTTGGCGTCCCGAAACGCATGAATCTTGCGTATTTGCATAAAACTAAGGATTTTTGATCTAATATTTCGAGCGTGAACACCTACAGCCTAAGCAAAAGGCTAATGTTCGATTTCGATATAAAGCGACTTTGCATTCGATGGGGGCTTGTTTGGCGGCTCGAAACGCATGAACCTTGCGTATTTGCATAAAACTAAGGCTTTTTGATCTAATATTACGAGCTGGAACACCTACAGCCAAAGAAAAAGGCTAATGTTCGATATCGATATAAAGCGACTTTGCATTCGATGGGGGCTTCTTTGGCGGCTCGAAACGCAAGAATCTTGCGTATTTGCATAAAACTAAGGCTTTTTCATCTAATATTACGAGCTGGATCACCTACAGCCAAAGCAAAACGCTAATGTTCGATTTCGATATAAAGCGACTTTGCATTCGATGGGAGCTTGTTTGGCGGCTCGAAACGCATACATCTCGCGTATTTACATAAAACTAAGGCTTTCCTATCTCTTATTACGAGCTGGAATACCTACAACCGATGCAAAACGCCAATGTTCGATTTCGACATAAAGCGAATTTGCATCCGATGAGGGCTTGTTTGGCAGCTTGAAACGCATGAATCCTGCGTATTTGCATAAAACTAAGGCTTTTTGATCTCATATTACGAGCTGGAACGCCTACAGCCGAAGCAAAACGCAAATGTTCGATTTCGATATAAAGCGACTTTGCATTCGATGGGGGCTTGTTTGGCGTCTCGAAACGCATGAATCTTGCGTATTTGCATAAAACTAAGGATTTTTGATCTAATATTTCGAGCGTGAACACCTACAGCCAAAGCAAAAGGCTAATGTTCGATTTCGATATAAAGCGACTTTGCATTCGATGGGAGCTTGTTTGGCGGCTCGAAACGCATACATCTCGCGTATTTACGTAAAACTAAGGCTTTCCTATCTCTTATTACGAGCTGGAATACCTACAACCGATGCAAAACGCCGAAGCAAAACGCTAATGTTCGATTTCGATATAAAGCGAATTTGCATCCGATGAGGGCTTGTTTGGCAGCTTGAAACGCATGAATCTTGCGTAATTACGTAAAACTAAGGCTTTTTGATCTCATATTACGAGCTGGAACACCTACAGCCGAAGCAAAACCCTAATGTTCGATTTCGATATAAAGCGACTTTGCATTCGATGGGGGCTAGTTTGGCGGTTCGCAATGCATGAATCTTGCTTATTTACGTAAAACTATGCCTTTTTGATCTCGCATTACGAGCTGGAAGGCCTACAGCCGAAGCAATGCGTAAATGTTCGATTTCGATATAAACCGACTTTGCATTCGATGGGGGCTTGTTTGGCGGTTAGAAACGCATGAATCTTGCGTATTTACGTGAAAATAAGGCTTTTTGATCTCGAATTTCGAGCTGAAACGCCTACAGCCGAAGCAAAACGCAAATTTTCGATTTCAATACAAAGCGACGTTGCATTCGATGGGGGCGTGTTTGGCGGTTCGAAACGCATGAATCTTGCGTAATTACGTAAAACTAAGGCTTTTTGATCTCATATTACGAGCTGGAACGCCTACAGCCGAAGCAAAACGCTAATGTTCGATTTCGATATAAAGCGACTTTGCATTCGATGGGGGCTTGTTTGGCGTCTCGAAACGCATGAATCTTGCGTATTTGCATAAAACTAAGGCTTTTTGATCTAATATTTCGAGCGTGAACACCTACAGCCAAAGCAAAAGGCTAATGTTCGATTTCGATATAAAGCGACTTTGCATTCGATGGGGGCTTGTTTGGCGGCTCGAAACGCATGAATCTTACGTATTTGCATAAAACTAAGGCTTTTTGATCTAATATTCCGAGCTGGATCACCTACAGCCAAAGCAAAACGCTAATGTTCGATTTCGATATAAAGCGACTTTGCATTCGATGGGGGCTTGTTTGGCGGCTCGAAACGCATGAATCCTGCGTATTTGCATAAAACTAAGGCTTTTTGATCTCATATTACGAGCTGGAACGCCTACAGCCGAAGCAAAACGCTAATGTTCGATTTCGATATAAAGCGACTTTGCATTCGATGGGGGCTTGTTTGGCGTCTCGAAACGCATGAATCTTGCGTATTTGCATAAAACTAAGGCTTTTTGATCTAATATTTCGAGCGTGAACACCTACAGCCAAAGCAAAAGGCTAATGTTCGATTTCGATATAAAGCGACTTTGCATTCGATGGGGGCTTGTTTGGCGGCTCGAAACGCAAGAATCTTGCGTATTTGCATAAGACTAAGGCTTTTTCATCTAATATTACGAGCTGGATCACCTACAGCCAAAGCAAAACGCTAATGTTCGATTTCGATATAAAGCGACTTTGCATTCGATGGGGGCTTGTTTGGCGTCTCGAAACGCATGAATCTTGCGTATTTGCATAAAACTAAGGATTTTTGATCTAATATTACGAGCTGGAGCACCTACAGCTAAAGCAAAAGGGCAATGTTCGATTACGATATAAAGCGAATTTGCATTCGATGGGGGCTTGTTTGGGAGCTCGAAACGCATGAATCTTGCGTAAGTACGTAAAACTAAGGCTTTTTGATCTCATATTACGAGCTGGAACACCTACAGCCGAAGCAAAACGCTAATGTTCAATTTCGATATAAAGCGACTTTGCATTCGATGGGGGCTTGTTTGGCGGCTCGAAACGCATGAATCTTGCGTATTTGCATAAAACTAAGGCTTTTTGATCTAATATTACGAGCTGGAACACCTACAGCTAAAGCAAAAGGCCAATGTTCGATTACGATATAAAGCGAATTTGCATTCGATGGGTGCTTGTTTGGTGGCTCGAAACGCATGAATCTTGCGTAATTACGTAAAACTAAGGCTTTTTGATCTCATATTACGAGCTGGAACGCCTACAGCCGAAGCAAAACGCTAATGTTCGATTTCGATATAAAGCGACTTTGCATTCGATGGGGGCTTGTTTGGCGTCTCGAAACGCATGAATCTTGCGTATTTGCATAATACTAAGGCTTTTTGATCTAATATTTCGAGCGTGAACACCTACAGCCAAAGAAAAAGGCTAATCTTCGATTTCGATATAAAGCGACTTTGCATTCGATGGGGGATTGTTTGGCGGCTCGAAACGCATGAATCTTGCGTATTTGTATAAAACTAAGGCTTTTTGATCTAATATTCCGAGCTGGAACACCTACAGCTAAAGCAAAAGGCTAATGTTCGATTACGATATAAAGCGAATTTGCATTCGATGGGGGCTTGTTTGGTGGCTCGAAACGCATGAATCTTGCGTAATTACGTAGAACTAAGGCTCTTTGATCTCATATTACGAGCTGGAACGCCTACAGCCAAAGCAAAAGGCTAATGTTCGATTTCGATATAAAGCGACTTTGCATTCGATGGGGGCTTGTTTGGCGGCTCGAAACGCATGAATCTTGCGTATTTGTATAAAACTAAGGCTTTTTGATCTAATATTCCGAACTGGAACACCTACAGCTAAAGCAAAAGGCTAATGTTCGATTACGATATAAAGCGAATTTGCATTCGATGGGTGCTTGTTTGGTGGCTCGAAACGCATGAATCTTGCGTAATTACGTAGAACTAAGGCTCTTTGATCTCATATTACGAGCTGGAACGCCTACAGCCAAAGCAAAAGGCTAATGTTCGATTTCGATATAAAGCGACTTTGCATTCGATGGGGGCTTGTTTGGCGGCTCGGATCGCATGAATCTTGCGTATTTACGTAAAAATAAGGCTTTTTGATCTCATATTACGAGCTGGAATACCTACAGCCAAAGCAAAAGGCTAATGTTCGATTTCGATATAAAGCGACTTTGCATTCGATGGGGGCTTGTTTGGCGGCTCGAAACGCATGAATCTTGCGTATTTGTATAAAACTAAGGCTTTTTGATCTAATATTCCGCATTTCTATCTAATATTTTGCATTCGATGGGGGCTTGTTTGGCGGCTCGAAACGCATGAATCCTGCGTATTTGCATAAAACTAAGGCTTTTTGATCTCATATTACGAGCTGGAACGCCTACAGCCGAAGCAAAACGCTAATGTTCGATTTCGATATAAAGCGACTTTGCATTCGATGGGGGCTTGTTTGGGAGCTCGAAACGCATGAATCTTGCGTAAGTACGTAAAACTAAGGCTTTTTGATCTCATATTACGAGCTGGAACACCTACAGCCGAAGCAAAACGCTAATGTTCAATTTCGATATAAAGCGACTTTGCATTCGATGGGGGCTTGTTTGGCGGCTCGAAACGCATGAATCTTGCGTATTTGCATAAAACTAAGGCTTTTTGATCTAATATTACGAGCTGGAACACCTACAGCTAAAGCAAAAGGCTAATGTTCGATTACGATATAAAGCGAATTTGCATTCGATGGGTGCTTGTTTGGTGGCTCGAAACGCATGAATCTTGCGTAATTACGTAAAACTAAGGCTTTTTGATCTCATATTACGAGCTGGAACGCCTACAGCCGAAGCAAAACGCTAATGTTCGATTTCGATATAAAGCGACTTTGCATTCGATGGGGGCTTGTTTGGCGTCTCGAAACGCATGAATCTTGCGTATTTGCATAAAACTAAGGCTTTTTGATCTCATATTACGAGCTGGAACACCTACAGCCGAAGCAAAACGCTAATGTTCGATTTCGATATAAAGCGACTTTGCATTCGATGGGGGCTTGTTTGGCGTCTCGAAACGCATGAATCTTGCGTATTTGCATAAAACTAAGGATTTTTGATCTAATATTACGAGCTGGAAGACCTACAGCTAAAGCAAAAGGCCAATGTTCGATTACGATATAAAGCGAATTTGCATTCGATGGGTGCTTGATTGGTGGCTCGAAACGCATGAATCTTGCGTAATTACGTAAAACTAAGGCTTTTTGATCTCATATTACGAGCTGGAACGCCTACAGCCGAAGCAAAACGCTAATGTTCGATTTCGATATAAAGCGACTTTGCATTCGATGGGGGCTTGTTTGGGAGCTCGAAACGCATGAATCTTGCGTAAGTACGTAAAACTAAGGCTTTTTGATCTCATATTACGAGCTGGAACACCTACAGCCGAAGCAAAACGCTAATGTTCGATTTCGATATAAAGCGACTTTGCATTCGATGGGGGCTCTTTTGGCAGCTAGAAATGCAAAAATCTTGCGTATTTACGTAAAACTAAGGCTTTTTGATCTCATATTACGAGCTGGAACACCTACAGCCGAAGCAAAACGCTAGTGTTCGATTTCGATATAAAGCGACTTTGCATTCGATGGGAGCTTGTTTGGCGGCTCGAAACGCATACATCTCGCGTATTTACGTAAAACTAAGGCTTTCCTATCTCTTATTACGAGCTGGAATACCTACAACCGATGCAAAACGCTATTGTTCGATTTCGACATAAAGCGAATTTGCATCCGATGAGGGCTTGTTTGGCAGCTTGAAACGCATGAATCTTGCGTAATTACGTAAAAGTAAGGCTTTTTGATCTCATATTACGAGCTGGAACACATACAGCCGAAGCAAAACCCTAATGTTCGATTTCGATATAAAGCGACTTTGCATTCGATGGTGGCTTGTTTGGTGGCTCGAAACGCATGAATCTTGCATATTTGCATAAAAATAAGGCTTTTTTATCTCATATTACGAGCTGGAACACCTACAGCCGAAGCAAAACGCTAATGTTCGATTTCGATATAAAGCGACTTTGCATTCGATGGGGGCTTGTTTGGCGGCTCGAAACGCATGAATCCTGCGTATTTGCATAAAACTAAGGCTTTTTGATCTCATATTACGAGCTGGAACGCCTACAGCCGAAGCAAAACGCAAATGTTCGATTTCGATATAAAGCGACTTTGCATTCGATGGGGGCTTGTTTGGCGTCCCGAAACGCATGAATCTTGCGTATTTGCATAAAACTAAGGATTTTTGATCTAATATTTCGAGCGTGAACACCTACAGCCTAAGCAAAAGGCTAATGTTCGATTTCGATATAAAGCGACTTTGCATTCGATGGGGGCTTGTTTGGCGGCTCGAAACGCATGAACCTTGCGTATTTGCATAAAACTAAGGCTTTTTGATCTAATATTACGAGCTGGAACACCTACAGCCAAAGAAAAAGGCTAATGTTCGATATCGATATAAAGCGACTTTGCATTCGATGGGGGCTTCTTTGGCGGCTCGAAACGCAAGAATCTTGCGTATTTGCATAAAACTAAGGCTTTTTCATCTAATATTACGAGCTGGATCACCTACAGCCAAAGCAAAACGCTAATGTTCGATTTCGATATAAAGCGACTTTGCATTCGATGGGAGCTTGTTTGGCGGCTCGAAACGCATACATCTCGCGTATTTACATAAAACTAAGGCTTTCCTATCTCTTATTACGAGCTGGAATACCTACAACCGATGCAAAACGCCAATGTTCGATTTCGACATAAAGCGAATTTGCATCCGATGAGGGCTTGTTTGGCAGCTTGAAACGCATGAATCTTGCGTAATTACGTAAAACTAAGGCTTTTTGATCTCATATTACGAGCTGGAACACCTACAGCCGAAGCAAAACCCTAATGTTCGATTTCGATATAAAGCGACTTTGCATTCGATGGTGGCTTGTTTGGTGGCTCGAAACGCATGAATCTTGCGTATTTGCATAAAAATAAGGCTATTTCATCTCATATTACGAGCTGGAACACCTACAGCCGAAGCAAAACGCTAATGTTCGATTTCGATATAAAGCGACTTTGCATTCGATGGGAGCTTGTTTGGCGGCTCGAAACGCATACATCTCGCGTATTTACGTAAAACTAAGGCTTTCCTATCTCTTATTACGAGCTGGAATACCTACAACCGATGCAAAACGCCATTGTTCGATTTCGACATAAAGCGAATTGGCATCCGATGAGGGCTTGTTTGGCGGCTCGAAACGCATGAATCCTGCGTATTTGCATAAAACTAAGGCTTTTTGATCTCATATTACGAGCTGGAACACCTACAGCCGAAGCAAAACCCTAATGTTCGATTTCGATATAAAGCGACTTTGCATTCGATGGGGGCTTGTTTGGCGTCTCGAAACGCATGAATCTTGCGTATTTGCATAAAACTAAGGATTTTTGATCTAATATTTCGAGCGTGAACACCTACAGCCTAAGCAAAAGGCTAATGTTCGATTTCGATATAAAGCGACTTTGCATTCGATGGGGGCTTGTTTGGCGGCTCGAAACGCATGAACCTTGCGTATTTGCATAAAACTAAGGCTTTTTGATCTAATATTACGAGCTGGAACACCTACAGCTAAAGAAAAAGGCTAATGTTCGATATCGATATAAAGCGACTTTGCATTCGATGGGGGCTTGTTTGGCGGCTCGAAACGCAAGAATCTTGCGTATTTGCATAAAACTAAGGCTTTTTCATCTAATATTACGAGCTGGATCACCTACAGCCAAAGCAAAACGCTAATGTTCGATTTCGATATAAAGCGACTTTGCATTCGATGGGAGCTTGTTTGGCGGCTCGAAACGCATACATCTCGCGTATTTACATAAAACTAAGGCTTTCCTATCTCTTATTACGAGCTGGAATACCTACAACCGATGCAAAACGCCATTGTTCGATTTCGACATAAAGCGAATTGGCATCCGATGAGGGCTTGTTTGGCAGCTTGAAACGCATGAATCTTGCGTAATTACGTAAAACTAAGGCTTTTTGATCTCATATTACGAGCTGGAACACCTACAGCCGAAGCAAAACCCTAATGTTCGATTTCGATATAAAGCGACTTTGCATTCGATGGTGGCTTGTTTGGTGGCTCGAAACGCATGAATCTTGCGTATTTGCATAAAAATAAGGCTTTTTCATCTCATATTACGAGCTGGAACACCTACAGCCGAAGCAAAACGCTAATGTTCGATTTCGATATAAAGCGACTTTGCATTCGATGGTGGCTTGTTTGGTGGCTCGAAACGCATGAATCTTGTGTATTTGCATAAAAATAAGGCTTTTTCATCTCATATTACGAGCTGGAACACCTACAGCCGAAGCAAAACGCTAATGTTCGATTTCGATATAAAGCGACTTTGCATTCGATGGGAGCTTGTTTGGCGGCTCGAAACGCATACATCTCGCGTATTTACGTAAAACTAAGGCTTTCCTATCTCTTATTACGAGCTGGAATACCTACAACCGATGCAAAACGCCATTGTTCGATTTCGACATAAAGCGAATTTGCATCCGATGAGGGCTTGTTTGGCAGCTTGAAACGCATGAATATTGCGTAATTACGTAAAACTAATGCTTTTTGATCTCATATTACGAGCTGGAACACCTACAGCCGAAGCAAAACCCTAATGTTCGATTTCGATATAAAGCGACTTTGCATTCGATGGTGGCTTGTTTGGTGGCTCGAAACGCATGAATCTTGCGTATTTGCATAAAAATAAGGCTTTTTCATCTCATATTACGAGCTGGAACACCTACAGCCGAAGCAAAACGCTAATGTTCGATTTCGATATAAAGCGACTTTGCATTCGATGGGGGCTTGTTTGGCGGCTCGAAACGCATGAATCCTGCGTATTTGCATAAAACTAAGGCTTTTTGATCTCATATTACGAGCTGGAACGCCTACAGCCGAAGCAAAACGCAAATGTTCGATTTCGATATAAAGCGACTTTGCATTCGATGGGGGCTTGTTTGGCGTCTCGAAACGCATGAATCTTGCGTATTTGCATAAAACTAAGGATTTTTGATCTAATATTTCGAGCGTGAACACCTACAGCCAAAGCAAAAGGCTAATGTTCGATTTCGATATAAAGCGACTTTGCATTCGATGGGGGCTTGTTTGGCGGCTCGAAACGCATGAATCTTGCGTATTTGCATAAAACTAAGGCTTTTTGATCTAATATTACGAGCTGGAACGCCTACAGCCAAAGCAAAAGGCTAATGTTCGATTTCGATATAAAGCGACTTTGCATTCGATGGGGGCTTGTTTGGCGGCTCGGATCGCATGAATCTTGCGTATTTACGTAAAAATAAGGCTTTTTGACCTCATATTACGAGCTGGAATGGCTACAGCAGAAACAAAACGCTAATGTTCGATTTCGATATAAAGCGAATTTGCATTCGATGAAGGCTCTTTTGGCAGCTAGAAATGCAAAAATCTTGCGTATTTACGTAAAACTAAGGCTTTTTGATCTCATATTACGAGCTGGAACACCTACAGCCGAAGCAAAACGCTAGTGTTCGATTTCGATATAAAGCGACTTTGCATTCGATGGGAGCTTGTTTGGCGGCTCGAAACGCATACATCTCGCGTATTTACGTAAAACTAAGGCTTTCCTATCTCTTATTACGAGCTGGAATACCTACAACCGATGCAAAACGCCATTGTTCGATTTCGACATAAAGCGAATTTGCATCCGATGAGGGCTTGTTTGGCAGCTTGAAACGCATGAATCTTGCGTAATTACGTAAAACTAAGGCTTTTTGATCTCATATTACGAGCTGGAACACCTACAGCCGAAGCAAAACCCTAATGTTCGATTTCGATATAAAGCGACTTTGCATTCGATGGGGGCTAGTTTGGCGGTTCGCAATGCATGAATCTTGCTTATTTACGTAAAACTATGCCTTTTTGATCTCGCATTACGAGCTGGAAGGCCTACAGCCGAAGCAATGCGTAAATGTTCGATTTCGATATAAACCGACTTTGCATTCGATGGGGGCTTGTTTGGCGGTTAGAAACGCATGAATCTTGCGTATTTACTTGAAAATAAGGCTTTTTGATCTCGAATTTCGAGCTGAAACGCCTACAGCCGAAGCAAAACGCAAATTTTCGATTTCAATACAAAGCGACGTTGCATTCGATGGGGGCGTGTTTGGCGGTTCGAAACGCATGAATCTTGCGTAATTACGTAAAACTATGCCTTTTTGATCTCGCATTACGAGCTGGAAGGCCTACAGCCGAAGCAATGCGTAAATGTTCGATTTCGATATAAACCGACTTTGCATTCGATGGGGGCTTGTTTGGCGGTTAGAAACGCATGAATCTTGCGTATTTACGTGAAAATAAGGCTTTTTGATCTCGAATTTCGAGCTGAAACGCCTACAGCCGAAGCAAAACGCAAATTTTCGATTTCAATACAAAGCGACGTTGCATTCGATGGGGGCGTGTTTGGCGGTTCGAAACGCATGAATCTTGCGTAATTACGTAAAACTAAGGCTTTTTGATCTCATATTACGAGCTGGAACGCCTACAGCCGAAGCAAAACGCTAATGTTCGATTTCGATATAAAGCGACTTTGCATTCGATGGGGGCTTGTTTGGCGTCTCGAAACGCATGAATCTTGCGTATTTGCATAAAACTAAGGCTTTTTGATCTAATATTTCGAGCGTGAACACCTACAGCCAAAGCAAAAGGCTAATGTTCGATTTCGATATAAAGCGACTTTGCATTCGATGGGGGCTTGTTTGGCGGCTCGAAACGCATGAATCTTACGTATTTGCATAAAACTAAGGCTTTTTGATCTAATATTCCGAGCTGGATCACCTACAGCCAAAGCAAAACGCTAATGTTCGATTTCGATATAAAGCGACTTTGCATTCGATGGGGGCTTGTTTGGCGGCTCGAAACGCAAGAATCTTGCGTATTTGCATAAGACTAAGGCTTTTTCATCTAATATTACGAGCTGGATCACCTACAGCCAAAGCAAAACGCTAATGTTCGATTTCGATATAAAGCGACTTTGCATTCGATGGGGGCTTGTTTGGCGTCTCGAAACGCATGAATCTTGCGTATTTGCATAAAACTAAGGATTTTTGATCTAATATTACGAGCTGGAACACCTACAGCTAAAGCAAAAGGGCAATGTTCGATTACGATATAAAGCGAATTTGCATTCGATGGGGGCTTGTTTGGGAGCTCGAAACGCATGAATCTTGCGTAAGTACGTAAAACTAAGGCTTTTTGATCTCATATTACGAGCTGGAACACCTACAGCCGAAGCAAAACGCTAATGTTCAATTTCGATATAAAGCGACTTTGCATTCGATGGGGGCTTGTTTGGCGGCTCGAAACGCATGAATCTTGCGTATTTGCATAAAACTAAGGCTTTTTGATCTAATATTACGAGCTGGAACACCTACAGCTAAAGCAAAAGGCCAATGTTCGATTACGATATAAAGCGAATTTGCATTCGATGGGTGCTTGTTTGGTGGCTCGAAACGCATGAATCTTGCGTAATTACGTAAAACTAAGGCTTTTTGATCTCATATTACGAGCTGGAACGCCTACAGCCGAAGCAAAACGCTAATGTTCGATTTCGATATAAAGCGACTTTGCATTCGATGGGGGCTTGTTTGGCGTCTCGAAACGCATGAATCTTGCGTATTTGCATAATACTAAGGCTTTTTGATCTAATATTTCGAGCGTGAACACCTACAGCCAAAGAAAAAGGCTAATCTTCGATTTCGATATAAAGCGACTTTGCATTCGATGGGGGATTGTTTGGCGGCTCGAAACGCATGAATCTTGCGTATTTGTATAAAACTAAGGCTTTTTGATCTAATATTCCGAGCTGGAACACCTACAGCTAAAGCAAAAGGCTAATGTTCGATTACGATATAAAGCGAATTTGCATTCGATGGGTGCTTGTTTGGTGGCTCGAAACGCATGAATCTTGCGTAATTACGTAGAACTAAGGCTCTTTGATCTCATATTACGAGCTGGAACGCCTACAGCCAAAGCAAAAGGCTAATGTTCGATTTCGATATAAAGCGACTTTGCATTCGATGGGGGCTTGTTTGGCGGCTCGGATCGCATGAATCTTGCGTATTTACGTAAAAATAAGGCTTTTTGATCTCATATTACGAGCTGGAATACCTACAGCCAAAGCAAAAGGCTAATGTTCGATTTCGATATAAAGCGACTTTGCATTCGATGGGGGCTTGTTTGGCGGCTCGAAACGCATGAATCTTGCGTATTTGTATAAAACTAAGGCTTTTTGATCTAATATTCCGCATTTCTATCTAATATTTTGCATTCGATGGGGGCTTGTTTGGCGGCTCGAAACGCATGAATCCTGCGTATTTGCATAAAACTAAGGCTTTTTGATCTCATATTACGAGCTGGAACGCCTACAGCCGAAGCAAAACGCTAATGTTCGATTTCGATATAAAGCGACTTTGCATTCGATGGGGGCTTGTTTGGGAGCTCGAAACGCATGAATCTTGCGTAAGTACGTAAAACTAAGGCTTTTTGATCTCATATTACGAGCTGGAACACCTACAGCCGAAGCAAAACGCTAATGTTCCATTTCGATATAAAGCGACTTCGCATTCGATGGGGGCTTGTTTGGCGGCTCGAAACGCATGAATCCTGCGTATTTGCATAAAACTAAGGCTTTTTGATCTAATATTACGAGCTGGAACACCTACAGCTAAAGCAAAAGGCTAATGTTCGATTACGATATAAAGCGAATTTGCATTCGATGGGTGCTTGTTTGGTGGCTCGAAACGCATGAATCTTGCGTAATTACGTAAAACTAAGGCTTTTTGAACTCATATTACGAGCTGGAACGCCTACAGCCGAAGCAAAACGCTAATGTTCGATTTCGATATAAAGCGACTTTGCATTCGATGGGGGCTTGTTTGGGAGCTCGAAACGCATGAATCTTGCGTAAGTACGTAAAACTAAGGCTTTTTGATCTCATATTACGAGCTGGAACACCTACAGCCGAAGCAAAACGCTAATGTTCCATTTCGATATAAAGCGACTTTGCATTCGATGGGGGCTTGTTTGGCGGCTCGAAACGCATGAATCCTGCGTATTTGCATAAAACTAAGGCTTTTTGATCTAATATTACGAGCTGGAACACCTACAGCTAAAGCAAAAGGCTAATGTTCGATTACGATATAAAGCGAATTTGCATTCGATGGGTGCTTGTTTGGTGGCTCGAAACGCATGAATCTTGCGTAATTACGTAAAACTAAGGCTTTTTGATCTCATATTACGAGCTGGAACGCCTACAGCCGAAGCAAAACGCTAATGTTCGATTTCGATATAAAGCGACTTTGCATTCGATGGGGGCTTGTTTGGCGTCTCGAAACGCATGAATCTTGCGTATTTGCATAAAACTAAGGCTTTTTGATCTAATATTTCGAGCTGGAACACCTACAGCTAAAGCAAAAGGCTAATGTTCGATTTCGATATAAAGCGACTTTGCATTCGATGGGGGCTTGTTTGGCGGCTCGAAACGCATGAATCTTGCGTATTTGTATAAAACTAAGGCTTTTTGATCTAATATTCCGAGCTGGAACACCTACAGCTAAAGCAAAAGGCTAATGTTCGATTACGATATAAAGCGAATTTGCATTCGATGGGGGCTTGTTTGGCAGCTCGAAATGCAAAAATTTTCCGTATTTACGTAAACTAAGGCTTTTTGATCTCATATTACGAGCTGGAACGCCTACAGCCGAAGCAAAACGCTAATGTTCGATTTCGATATAAAGCGACTTTGCATTCGATGGGGGCTTGTTTGGGAGCTCGAAACGCATGAATCTTGCGTAAGTACGTAAAACTAAGGCTTTTTGATCTCATATTACGAGCTGGAACACCTACAGCCGAAGCAAAACGCTAATGTTCGATTTCGATATAAAGCGACTTTGCATTCGATGGGGGCTTGTTTGGCGGCTCGAAACGCATGAATCTTGCGTATTTGTATAAAACTAAGGCTTTTTGATCTAATATTCCGAGCTGGAACACCTACAGCTAAAGCAAAAGGCTAATGTTCGATTACGATATAAAGCGAATTTGCATTCGATGGGTGCTTGTTTGGTGGCTCGAAACGCATGAATCTTGCGTAATTACGTAGAACTAAGGCTTTTTGATCTCATATTACGAGCTGGAACGCCTACAGCCAAAGCAAAAGGCTAATGTTCGATTTCGATATAAAGCGACTTTGCATTCGATGGGGGCTTGTTTGGCGGCTCGGATCGCATGAATCTTGCGTATTTACGTAAAAATAAGGCTTTTTGATCTCATATTACGAGCTGGAATACCTACAGCAGAAACAAAACGCTAATGTTCGATTTCGATATAAAGCGACTTTGCATTCGATGGGGGCTTGTTTGGCGGCTCGAAACGCATGAATCTTGCGTATTTGTATAAAACTAAGGCTTTTTGATCTAATATTCCGCATTTCTATCTAATATTTTGCATTCGATGGGGGCTTGTTTGGCGGCTCGAAACGCATGAATCCTGCGTATTTGCATAAAACTAAGGCTTTTTGATCTCATATTACGAGCTGGAACGCCTACAGCCGAAGCAAAACGCTAATGTTCGATTTCGATATAAAGCGACTTTGCATTCAATGGGGGCTTGTTTGGCGGCTCGAAACGCATGAATCTTGCGTATTTGCATAAAACTAAGGCTTTTTGATCTAATATTCCGCATTTCTATCTAATATTTTGCATTCGATGGGGGCTTGTTTGGCGGCTCGAAACGCATGAATCCTGCGTATTTGCATAAAACTAAGGCTTTTTGATCTCATATTACGAGCTGGAACGCCTACAGCCGAAGCAAAACGCAAATGTTCGATTTCGATATAAAGCGACTTTGCATTCGATGGGGGCTTGTTTGGCGTCTCGAAACGCATGAATCTTGCGTATTTGCATAAAACTAAGGATTTTTGATCTAATATTTCGAGCGTGAACACCTACAGCCTAAGCAAAAGGCTAATGTTCGATTTCGATATAAAGCGACTTTGCATTCGATGGGGGCTTGTTTGGCGGCTCGAAACGCATGAACCTTGCGTATTTGCATAAAACTAAGGCTTTTTGATCTAATATTACGAGCTGGAACACCTACAGCCAAAGAAAAAGGCTAATGTTCGATATCGATATAAAGCGACTTTGCATTCGATGGGGGCTTGTTTGGCGGCTCGAATCGCAAGAATCTTGCGTATTTGCATAAAACTAAGGCTTTTTCATCTAATATTACGAGCTGGATCACCTACAGCCAAAGCAAAACGCTAATGTTTGATTTCGATATAAAGCGACTTTGCATTCGATGGGAGCTTGTTTGGCGGCTCGAAACGCATACATCTCGCGTATTTACATAAAACTAAGGCTTTCCTATCTCTTATTACGAGCTGGAATACCTACAACCGATGCAAAACGCCATTGTTCGATTTCGACATAAAGCGAATTTGCATCCGATGAGGGCTTGTTTGGCAGCTTGAAACGCATGAATCTTGCGTAATTACGTAAAACTAAGGCTTTTTGATCTCATATTACGAGCTGGAACACCTACAGCCGAAGCAAAACCCTAATGTTCGATTTCGATATAAAGCGACTTTGCATTCGATGGTGGCTTGTTTGGTGGCTCGAAACGCATGAATCTTGCGTATTTGCATAAAAATAAGGCTATTTCATCTCATATTACGAGCTGGAACACCTACAGCCGAAGCAAAACGCTAATGTTCGATTTCGATATAAAGCGACTTTGCATTCGATGGGAGCTTGTTTGGCGGCTCGAAACGCATACATCTCGCGTATTTACGTGAAACTAAGGCTTTCCTATCTCTTATTACGAGCTGGAATACCTACAACCGATGCAAAACGCCATTGTTCGATTTCGACATAAAGCGAATTGGCATCCGATGAGGGCTTGTTTGGCGGCTCGAAACGCATGAATCCTGCGTATTTGCATAAAACTAAGGCTTTTTGATCTCATATTACGAGCTGGAACACCTACAGCCGAAGCAAAACCCTAATGTTCGATTTCGATATAAAGCGACTTTGCATTCGATGGGGGCTTGTTTGGCGTCTCGAAACGCATGAATCTTGCGTATTTGCATAAAACTAAGGATTTTTGATCTAATATTTCGAGCGTGAACACCTACAGCCTAAGCAAAAGGCTAATGTTCGATTTCGATATAAAGCGACTTTGCATTCGATGGGGGCTTGTTTGGCGGCTCGAAACGCATGAACCTTGCGTATTTGCATAAAACTAAGGCTTTTTGATCTAATATTACGAGCTGGAACACCTACAGCTAAAGAAAAAGGCTAATGTTCGATATCGATATAAAGCGACTTTGCATTCGATGGGGGCTTGTTTGGCGGCTCGAAACGCAAGAATCTTGCGTATTTGCATAAAACTAAGGCTTTTTCATCTAATATTACGAGCTGGATCACCTACAGCCAAAGCAAAACGCTAATGTTCGATTTCGATATAAAGCGACTTTGCATTCGATGGGAGCTTGTTTGGCGGCTCGAAACGCATACATCTCGCGTATTTACATAAAACTAAGGCTTTCCTATCTCTTATTACGAGCTGGAATACCTACAACCGATGCAAAACGCCATTGTTCGATTTCGACATAAAGCGAATTGGCATCCGATGAGGGCTTGTTTGGCAGCTTGAAACGCATGAATCTTGCGTAATTACGTAAAACTAAGGCTTTTTGATCTCATATTACGAGCTGGAACACCTACAGCCGAAGCAAAACCCTAATGTTCGATTTCGATATAAAGCGACTTTGCATTCGATGGTGGCTTGTTTGGTGGCTCGAAACGCATGAATCTTGCGTATTTGCATAAAAATAAGGCTTTTTCATCTCATATTACGAGCTGGAACACCTACAGCCGAAGCAAAACGCTAATGTTCGATTTCGATATAAAGCGACTTTGCATTCGATGGGGGCTTGTTTGGCGGCTCGAAACGCATGAATCTTGCGTATTTGCATAAAACTAAGGCTTTTTGATCTAATATTACGAGCTGGAACGCCTACAGCCAAAGCAAAAGGCTTATGTTCGATTTCGATATAAAGCGACTTTGCATTCGATGGGGGCTTGTTTGGCGGCTCGGATCGCATGAATCTTGCGTATTTACGTAAAAATAAGGCTTTTTGATCTCATATTACGAGCTGGAATACCTACAGCAGAAACAAAACGCTAATGTTCGATTTCGATATAAAGCGAATTTGCATTCGATGAGGGCTCTTTTGGCAGCTAGAAATGCAAAAATCTTGCGTATTTACGTAAAACTAAGGCTTTTTGATCTCATATTACGAGCTGGAACACCTACAGCCGAAGCAAAACCCTAATGATCGATTTCGATATAAAGCGACTTTGCATTCGATGGTGGCTTGTTTGGTGGCTCGAAACGCATGAATCTTGCGTATTTGCATAAAAATAAGGCTTTTTCATCTCATATTACGAGCTGGAACACCTACAGCCGAAGCAAAACGCTAATGTTCGATTTCGATATAAAGCGACTTTGCATTCGATGGGGGCTTGTTTGGCGGCTCGAAACGCATGAATCCTGCGTATTTGCATAAAACTAAGGCTTTTTGATCTCATATTACGAGCTGGAACGCCTACAGCCGAAGCAAAACGCAAATGTTCGATTTCGATATAAAGCGACTTTGCATTCGATGGGGGCTTGTTTGGCGTCTCGAAACGCATGAATCTTGCGTATTTGCATAAAACTAAGGATTTTTGATCTAATATTTCGAGCGTAAACACCTACAGCCTAAGCAAAAGGCTAATGTTCGATTTCGATATAAAGCGACTTTGCATTCGATGGGGGCTTGTTTGGCGGCTCGAAACGCATGAACCTTGCGTATTTGCATAAAACTAAGGCTTTTTGATCTAATATTACGAGCTGGAACACCTACAGCCAAAGAAAAAGGCTAATGTTCGATATCGATATAAAGCGACTTTGCATTCGATGGGGGCTTGTTTGGCGGCTCGAAACGCAAGAATTTTGCGTATTTGCATAAAACTAAGGCTTTCCTATCTCTTATTACGAGCTGGAATACCTACAACCGATGCAAAACGCCATTGTTCGATTTCGACATAAAGCGAATTTGCATCCGATGAGGGCTTGTTTAGCAGCTTGATACGCATGAATCTTGCGTAATTACGTAAAACTAAGGCTTTTTGATCTCATATTACGAGCTGGAACACCTACAGCCGAAGCAAAACCCTAATGTTCGATTTCGATATAAAGCGACTTTGCATTCGATGGTGGCTTGTTTGGTGGCTCGAAACGCATGAATCTTGCGTATTTGCATAAAAATAAGGCTTTTTCATCTCATATTACGAGCTGGAACACCTACAGCCGAAGCAAAACGCTAATGTTCGATTTCGATATAAAGCGACTTTGCATTCGA
Organism: Stenichneumon culpator; assembly: GCA_964017025.1. NCBI lineage: Eukaryota > Metazoa > Arthropoda > Insecta > Hymenoptera > Ichneumonidae > Stenichneumon > Stenichneumon culpator. Next base: position 112,784 of record CAXHKB010000066.1, read on the forward strand.
TGGGAGCTTGTTTGGCGGCTCGAAACGCATACATCTCGCGTATTTACGTAAAACTAAGGCTTTCCTATCTCTTATTACGAGCTGGAATACCTACAACCGATGCAAAACGCCATTGTTCGATTTCGACATAAAGCGAATTTGCATCCGATGAGGGCTTGTTTGGCAGCTTGAAACGCATGAATATTGCGTAATTACGTAAAACTAAGGCTTTTTGATCTCATATTACGAGCTGGAACACCTACAGCCGAAGCAAAACCCTAATGTTCGATTTCGATATAAAGCGACTTTGCATTCGATGGTGGCTTGTTTGGTGGCTCGAAACGCATGAATCTTGCGTATTTGCATAAAAATAAGGCTTTTTCATCTCATATTACGAGCTGGAACACCTACAGCCGAAGCAAAACGCTAATGTTCGATTTCGATATAAAGCGACTTTGCATTCGATGGGGGCTTGTTTGGCGGCTCGAAACGCATGAATCCTGCGTATTTGCATAAAACTAAGGCTTTTTGATCTCATATTACGAGCTGGAACGCCTACAGCCGAAGCAAAACGCAAATGTTCGATTTCGATATAAAGCGACTTTGCATTCGATGGGGGCTTGTTTGGCGTCTCGAAACGCATGAATCTTGCGTATTTGCATAAAACTAAGGATTTTTGATCTAATATTTCGAGCGTGAACACCTACAGCCAAAGCAAAAGGCTAATGTTCGATTTCGATATAAAGCGACTTTGCATTCGATGGGGGCTTGTTTGGCGGCTCGAAACGCATGAATCTTGCGTATTTGCATAAAACTAAGGCTTTTTGATCTAATATTACGAGCTGGAACGCCTACAGCCAAAGCAAAAGGCTAATGTTCGATTTCGATATAAAGCGACTTTGCATTCGATGGGGGCTTGTTTGGCGGCTCGGATCGCATGAATCTTGCGTATTTACGTAAAAATAAGGCTTTTTGACCTCATATTACGAGCTGGAATGGCTACAGCAGAAACAAAACGCTAATGTTCGATTTCGATATAAAGCGAATTTGCATTCGATGAAGGCTCTTTTGGCAGCTAGAAATGCAAAAATCTTGCGTATTTACGTAAAACTAAGGCTTTTTGATCTCATATTACGAGCTGGAACACCTACAGCCGAAGCAAAACGCTAGTGTTCGATTTCGATATAAAGCGACTTTGCATTCGATGGGAGCTTGTTTGGCGGCTCGAAACGCATACATCTCGCGTATTTACGTAAAACTAAGGCTTTCCTATCTCTTATTACGAGCTGGAATACCTACAACCGATGCAAAACGCCATTGTTCGATTTCGACATAAAGCGAATTTGCATCCGATGAGGGCTTGTTTGGCAGCTTGAAACGCATGAATCTTGCGTAATTACGTAAAACTAAGGCTTTTTGATCTCATATTACGAGCTGGAACACCTACAGCCGAAGCAAAACCCTAATGTTCGATTTCGATATAAAGCGACTTTGCATTCGATGGGGGCTAGTTTGGCGGTTCGCAATGCATGAATCTTGCTTATTTACGTAAAACTATGCCTTTTTGATCTCGCATTACGAGCTGGAAGGCCTACAGCCGAAGCAATGCGTAAATGTTCGATTTCGATATAAACCGACTTTGCATTCGATGGGGGCTTGTTTGGCGGTTAGAAACGCATGAATCTTGCGTATTTACGTGAAAATAAGGCTTTTTGATCTCGAATTTCGAGCTGAAACGCCTACAGCCGAAGCAAAACGCAAATTTTCGATTTCAAAACAAAGCGACGTTGCATTCGATGGGGGCGTGTTTGGCGGTTCGAAACGCGTGAATCTTGCGTAATTACGTAAAACTAAGGCTTTTTGATCTCATATTACGAGCTGGAACGCCTACAGCCGAAGCAAAACGCTAATGTTCGATTTCGATATAAAGCGACTTTGCATTCGATGGGGGCTTGTTTGGCGTCTCGAAACGCATGAATCTTGCGTATTTGCATAAAACTAAGGCTTTTTGATCTAATATTTCGAGCGTGAACACCTACAGCCAAAGCAAAACGCTAATGTTCGATTTCGATATAAAGCGACTTTGCATTCGATGGGGGCTTGTTTGGCGGCTCGAAACGCATGAATCCTGCGTATTTGCATAAAACTAAGGCTTTTTGATCTCATATTACGAGCTGGAACGCCTACAGCCGAAGCAAAACGCTAATGTTCGATTTCGATATAAAGCGACTTTGCATTCGATGGGGGCTTGTTTGGCGTCTCGAAACGCATGAATCTTGCGTATTTGCATAAAACTAAGGCTTTTTGATCTAATATTTCGAGCGTGAACACCTACAGCCAAAGCAAAAGGCTAATGTTCGATTTCGATATAAAGCGACTTTGCATTCGATGGGGGCTTGTTTGGCGGCTCGAAACGCAAGAATCTTGCGTATTTGCATAAGACTAAGGCTTTTTCATCTAATATTACGAGCTGGAACGCCTACAGCCGAAGCAAAACGCTAATGTTCGATTTCGATATAAAGCGACTTTGCATTCGATGGGGGCTTGTTTGGCGTCTCGAAACGCATGAATCTTGCGTATTTGCATAATACTAAGGCTTTTTGATCTAATATTTCGAGCGTGAACACCTACAGCCAAAGAAAAAGGCTAATCTTCGATTTAGATATAAAGCGACTTTGCATTCGATGGGGGATTGTTTGGCGGCTCGAAACGCATGAATCTTGCGTATTTGTATAAAACTAAGGCTTTTTGATCTAATATTCCGAGCTGGAACACCTACAGCTAAAGCAAAAGGCTAATGTTCGATTACGATATAAAGCGAATTTGCATTCGATGGGGGCTTGTTTGGTGGCTCGAAACGCATGAATCTTGCGTAATTACGTAGAACTAAGGCTCTTTGATCTCATATTACGAGCTGGAACGCCTACAGCCAAAGCAAAAGGCTAATGTTCGATTTCGATATAAAGCGACTTTGCATTCGATGGGGGCTTGTTTGGCGGCTCGAAACGCATGAATCTTGCGTATTTGTATAAAACTAAGGCTTTTTGATCTAATATTCCGAACTGGAACACCTACAGCTAAAGCAAAAGGCTAATGTTCGATTACGATATAAAGCGAATTTGCATTCGATGGGTGCTTGTTTGGTGGCTCGAAACGCATGAATCTTGCGTAATTACGTAGAACTAAGGCTCTTTGATCTCATATTACGAGCTGGAACGCCTACAGCCAAAGCAAAAGGCTAATGTTCGATTTCGATATAAAGCGACTTTGCATTCGATGGGGGCTTGTTTGGCGGCTCGGATCGCATGAATCTTGCGTATTTACGTAAAAATAAGGCTTTTTGATCTCATATTACGAGCTGGAATACCTACAGCCAAAGCAAAAGGCTAATGTTCGATTTCGATAGAAAGCGACTTTGCATTCGATGGGGGCTTGTTTGGCGGCTCGAAACGCATGAATCTTGCGTATTTGTATAAAACTAAGGCTTTTTGATCTAATATTCCGCATTTCTATCTAATATTTTGCATTCGATGGGGGCTTGTTTGGCGGCTCGAAACGCATGAATCCTGCGTATTTGCATAAAACTAAGGCTTTTTGATCTCATATTACGAGCTGGAACGCCTACAGCCGAAGCAAAACGCTAATGTTCGATTTCGATATAAAGCGACTTTGCATTCGATGGGGGTGTCACGTCCTGGGTCACTTCAGCAGCAGAATAAGTAACACACACACACAAATTTTTTTTTTGGGATTTACCTTATTCTCGGGAACACTAAAATACTAAATATGGAAGCGAGATATACATGAACCTAGATAATAAGTCATAATATTACGACGATAGAATCGTCATCAATATAATCGGCATTATCGTAAACATAATATATGCAACTGTACACCGTAGCGCGTCAACCAATGATACAATAATTTTCGAAATAACCCTCACGCATTCAAATAATACCGTTTCCATGAGTAACGCGTTACCAATCAATTGCACTATTAATGGTAAACTAAGTGAGATCGTACTGTAGCACGCTACAGTTACACAATATACATTGACGACATTCCCCAAAATACATATAAACATACAAACGCGAGGATAAACCGCTATTCGTACCACCAGGAAAATTCGTAAGCTCTGACCAGCAATAAAACAATAACGTAGCTAAAAACGTAACAAACAATAATTAAAATACAATTTCGAACAAAATGACTTTAAAAACATACTCTCGACACCAACCAGCCGGAACACCCCCGTAAAAATAACATTCGGCAATAATAAACACACATAAACGTCACAGGTAAAGTCCAAGAAAAACATTAAAATTCAAATGCAAATAAAAGATACAAGCAAAACGTTTTCGCAAAAACTGAGCACGCTATCAGAAAAGGAAAACCCTCGTGACCAATAAACCCCTCTTATGTTATCACTGTCCGACGAAGTCCAGACACACGGCGAGCGATTTTGTGAATAGCCGCACGCGAAATCTAGGAAATTTAGTAAAAACTTTGGGTAACAATAAAAAACATATATGAACTCCTTTGCAAAATCTGAGCACGCTATCAGAAAGGGATAATCGTCACAAATAAGAAACCCCTACGATGTTTCACCTTTCTGACGAAGTCCTGAGACACTGCGATCAATTTCTTGGAGAAAGGGCATATGACCTTGACAAACACGAAAATTAATTCTGTAGAACGAACACACAGCGCGAATCGCTTCAAAGTTACATAGTAACTAGACATACTAGACATACCAATCGTTACCAATTCTAATTTCATTAAATAAACATTATTAACAATAAATAAAGTTATTAATAAACAAATTTCGAACATTTTAATACGCGCAACACCGGAGTGGCGTGTAGACACGACCCTCGACGGCACAAAACAAGAATAAATAAACATTAATTAACAATAAATAAATAATATTATTTTCAAACATTTAAATACGCATAACGCCGGAGTGCCGTGTAGACACGACACTCGACGGCACTAAACAATAATAAATAAAATTGTTCAACAATAACAGAAATAATGCTACTAATAAATAACTCCAAAACATTTTTATTCAAACACGACCGGAATATCACTATAAAAATGATATTCGGTAGCGCTAAATACATAATAACGGGATGTCACGTTTATAAATATTAAGATAACAATTGTCGACAATGAATTATTATTTCGAACCAAATACACGCACCACCCGAAATATCTGGATGGGCGCATCTCTAATATTAACATGCAACAAATCTTGTGTTTATTATTAATTATTAATAACAATTGTAACCGAACACTTATATGTAACAATATGTATATCTACCCTGGGGATTTGGGATAATTACACATTACATCAATCATGTTATATTATCAATCAGGCCTCGACGTCCAAATAATTAGCATTAATAATAAATAAGTCATACTTTAATAATGTATCGGATGGCCAAGCGAGCGTGAGACCGGACGCGACTCCGACAAAGCTCCGAGAATCGCCAACGATAACGCCCCTCTAAGAAGCGAGCCCGTGGGATGCAGCATCAGCACAGCCACCGTGCGACCGGACAAAGGCACGATAAGGCCTTCCACGGAGCTCCAACGGATAAGGCGCTCCGAGGAACTCAGACCGTGGGATGCAACATCAGCACAGCCACCGTGCGACCGGACAAAGGCACGATAAGGCCTTCCACGGAGCTCCAACGGATAAAGCGGTCCGAGGAACTCAGACCGTGGGATGCAGCATCAGCGCAGCCACCGTGCGACCGGACAAAGGCACGATAAGGCCTTCCACGGAGCTCCAACAGATAAGGCGCTCCGAGAAACTCAGAGCGTGGGATGCAGCATCAGCACGGCTACCGTAAGACAAAGGCGACCCCCACTCGTAGCCATCGCGCAGCCGTGAGACCAAGGCGTCCCCCACTCAAGGGACGGCACGGATGCAACGAAGCTGCGAGCGGCTGCCCCTCCAACGTCCAGCGCGGCCAATACAGGAGGCGGCCCCCACGCGGCTGACGGTACAGCGGCAGCAAGGCGTGAGCAGGCACCCCCTCCAGCAACCGACGCAGCCACTGCGAGCGATGGATCCCCACGGCGGTACAACAGAGGCAGCGCAGCATTGGCCAGTGGGCCTGGGCAAATCAGCGACGGGGCTCCCCACCACTGAGCAGAGGCTCAGGAGACTCGCGGGTCCATCCAGCATCCAGACAAGTTAGTTCTTCTTCGACTCTCATCTCCGGCGGTCGACTCTAAGAGTACTCTTGAAGAGACTCACGCGACACCGGTATTTTCTATTGTTGTAATTAATTGTCAATTAGGACTTAGAGTCTTTACGACAATTGTTCATCTGAAATAAAATCGCGATCGGTACCTGGCTTCGACCAGGCGGTATTTCACCGTTATAAAATATCGTTCGCGGGTAACATCGTATTCTTAATAAATTGTAATAACAATAAATCGCAATAATCGTAATAATATATATATAATAATAAAAACTTGTGACCGTTCAACCGAACTACTCTGTTCTCTCATTCACGAGTAAGATTCTACAAATAAGTGTATAAATCCGCAAATCTAAAAATAATGGTGGATACACAAATAAGCGATCATTTTTCCTCGTAAGATTCCGCATTTCACACCTTCTAGTATTCTTTGGTTAATAACCCAATATCCCTTACCTCGTGGTGCTCTTTGGCGTGCACCCTTGGTAAATCCAGCTTTTATCATAACATTTCCAATACCTCGCGGGGCTCTTTGGCGTGCCCTCGGGTAATCCCAATCCTAAAATAATTAACAGTTTTAATAACCGTTCTAACACTTGTGATTACGAAAAGGAGATTGATCGTTTATTCGTCAATTTTTTTCACTAGTGTAAAAATCGGAATTAGGGAATCATTGAATAGCGAATTCGAACCAACAGTTCAACGCGATTTCATAAAATGGAATACTGAATTCCATTACGTGCGAACAATTCACGTTTGTCATCTTCCCCACTTTCAAACCTTTAGTATTCTTCTGTTCTTTACCTAGTATAATATCCTTTACCTCGTGGGGCTCTTTGGCGTGCCCCCGGGTAAATCCTGCTTTCATCCAAACTTACCAATACCTCGTGGGGCTCTTTGGCGTGCCCCCGGGTATTCCTCATCCCGAAATAATTAAAACATGGAACAACCTATTAATTGTTGCAAGCGAGAATTGTTCGCCTTATCTTCTCCCCGTTATGGGTCGTAAACGTGCCGGCAGTAAATTCGCTATTCGCAAAGCATTAGCTCAAACATTTAATAACCCGAAACCCTGCAAGGGCCTTCGTAGACGACAGATCTCCGATCCGCAAACCAGCAACATATACTCATTGTGCTCGGAGTGGTGGAACAGTGTTGCAAACATTCCCTGTGAAACCCACACTACCGCGCAGCAAAGTCGTAATACAGGAAAGACACCGATCATTGTGTCTAACGTTATTTTCAACAATCATCGTATCTTTTTGAAACGCGAGGATCCACCCGGCGTCAGACTCATTGGGACGGCCACTGGGGATCATTCGTTGCCACCAGCTCTAACTGGTGAGAACAGCGATCTTCAGCACCCCTCTGCAACCGACGGCAGCGATTCAACGGTGGTTCTCGCTTCAGATTCGGCGTCATTCGAGACAGCGATCCTCGGTCAGCAACCCGCTACGCCCATCAAGCTCATCACCTGCCTACATAACAACTAAAAACCAGGTAAGTTAAGTGTAACTAATAGTCAGAATACGAGAAAACGCACTTATCCAGTACTGCTCCGATCCCTAACCGGCGCATTCCGGTTTAAACCAAGGAGCATCCAATTACGATCCCGTTACGTATCGCTCGTCCATTGATTCGGTATCTGAAACAAAAAATCAAAATTCGGAATCGCGAAATAAAATGGATAAAAATAACCCGCGACGTAACACCAGCTCGTAATATGAGATCAAAAAGCCTTATTTTTACGTAAATACGCAAGATTCATGCGATCCGAGCCGCCAAACAAGCCCCCATCGAATGCAAAGTCGCTTTATATCGAAATCGAACATAAGCCTTTTGCTTTGGCTGTAGGCGTTCCAGCTCGTAATATTAGATCAAAAAGCCTTAGTTTTATGCAAATACGCAAGATTCATGCGTTTCGAGCCGCCAAACAAGCCCCCATCGAATGCAAAGTCGCTTTATATCGAAATCGAACATTAGCGTTTTGCTTCGGCTGTAGGTGTTCCAGCTCGTAATATGAGATGAAAAAGCCTTATTTTTATGCAAATACGCAAGATTCATGCGTTTCGAGCCACCAAACAAGCCACCATCGAATGCAAAGTCGCTTTATATCGAAATCGAACATTAGGGTTTTGCTTCGGCTGTAGGTGTTCCAGCTCGTAATATGAGATCAAAAAGCCTTACTTTTACGTAATTACGCAAGATTCATGCGTTTCAAGCTGCCAAACAAGCCCTCATCGGATGCAAATTCGCTTTATGTCGAAATCGAACAATGGCGTTTTGCATCGGTTGTAGGTATTCCAGCTCGTAATAAGAGATAGGAAAGCCTTAGTTTTACGTAAATACGCGAGATGTATGCGTTTCGAGCCGCCAAACAAGCTCCCATCGAATGCAAAGTCGCTTTATATCGAAATCGAACACTAGCGTTTTGCTTCGGCTGTAGGTGTTCCAGCTCGTAATATGAGATCAAAAAGCCTTAGTTTTACGTAATTACGCAAGATTCATGCGTTTCGAGCCACCAATCAAGCACCCATCGAATGCAAATTCGCTTTATATCGTAATCGAACATTGGCCTTTTGCTTTAGCTGTAGGTCTTCCAGCTCGTAATATTAGATCAAAAATCCTTAGTTTTATGCAAATACGCAAGATTCATGCGTTTCGAGACGCCAAACAAGCCCCCATCGAATGCAAAGTCGCTTTATATCGAAATCGAACATTAGCGTTTTGCTTCGGCTGTAGGTGTTCCAGCTCGTAATATGAGATCAAAAAGCCTTAGTTTTATGCAAATACGCAGGATTCATGCGTTTCGAGCCGCCAAACAAGCCCCCATCGAATGCAAAGTCGCTTTATATCGAAATCGAACATTAGCGTTTTGCTTCGGCTGTAGGTGTTCCAGCTCGTAATATGAAATAGAAAAGCCTTAGTTTTACGTAAATACGCGAGATTTACGCGTTTCGTGACGCCAAACAAGCTCCCATCGAATGCAAAGTCGCTTTATTTCGAAATCGAACATTAGCGTTTTGTTTCTGCTGTAGGTGTTCTAGCTCGTAATATGAGATCAAAAAGCCTTAGTTCTACGTAATTACGCAAGATTCATGCGTTTCGAGCCACCAAACAAGCCCCCATCGAATGCAAAGTCGCTTTATATCGAAATCGAACATTAGCCTTTTGCTTTAGCTGTAGGTGTTCCAGCTCGAAATATTAGATCAAAGATCCTTAGTTTTATGCAAATACGCAAGATTCATGCGTTTCGAGACGCCAAACAAGCCCCCATCGAATGCAAAGTCGCTTTATATCGAAATCGAACATTAGCGTTTTGCTTCGGCTGTAGGCGTTCCAGCTCGTAATATGAGATCAAAAAGCCTTAGTTTTACGTAATTACGCAAGATTCATGCGTTTCGAGCCACCAAACAAGCACCCATCGAATGCAAATTCGCTTTATATCGTAATCGAACATTAGCCTTTAGCTTTAGCTGTAGGTGTTCCAGCTCGGAATATTAGATCAAAAAGCCTTAGTTTTATACAAATACGCAAGATTCATGCGTTTCGAGCCGCCAAACAAGCCCCCATCGAATGCAAAGTCGCTTTATATCGAAATCGAACATTAGCCTTTTGCTTTAGCTGTAGGTGTTCCAGCTCGAAATATTAGATCAAAAAGCCTTAGTTTTATGCAAATACGCAAGATTCATGCGTTTCGAGCTCCCAAACAAGCCCCCATCGAATGCAAAGTCGCTTTATATCGAAATCGAACATTAGCGTTTTGCTTCGGCTGTAGGCGTTCCAGCTCATAATATGAGATCAAAAAGCCTTAGTTTTACGTAAATACGGAAAATTTTTGCATTTCGAGCTGCCAAACAAGCCCCCATCGAATGCAAATTCGCTTTATATCGTAATCGAACATTAGCCTTTTGCTTTAGCTGTAGGTGTTCCAGCTCGGAATATTAGATCAAAAAGCCTTAGTTTTATACAAATACGCAAGATTCATGCGTTTCGAGCCGCCAAACAAGCCCCCATCGAATGCAAAGTCGCTTTATATCGAAATCGAACATTAGCCTTTTGCTTTGGCTGTAGGTGTTCACGCTCGAAATATTAGATCAAAAAGCCTTAGTTTTATGCAAATACGCAAGATTCATGCGTTTCGAGACGCCAAACAAGCCCCTGTTACGTCGCGAATTATTTTTATCCATTTTTATTTCGCGATTCCGAATTTTGATTTTAGTTTCAGATACCGAATCAATGGACGAGCGATACGTAACGGGATCGTAATTGGATGCTCCTTGGTTTAAACCGGAATGCGCCGGTTAGGGATCGGAGCAGTACTGGATAAGTGCGTTTTCTCGTATTCTGACTATTAGTTACACTTAACTTACCTGGTTTTTAGTTGTTATGTAGGCAGGTGATGAGCTTGATGGGCGTAGCGGGTTGTTGACCGAGGATCGCTGTCTCGAATGACGCCGAATCTGAAGCGAGAACCACCGTTGAATCGCTGCCGTCGGTTGCAGAGGGGTGCTGAAGATCGCTGTTCTCACCAGTTAGAGCTGGTGGCAACGAATGATCCCCAGTGGCCGTCCCAATGAGTCTGACGCCGGGTGGATCCTCGCGTTTCAAAAAGATACGATGATTGTTGAAAATAACGTTAGACACAATGATCGGTGTCTTTCCTGTATTACGACTTTGCTGCGCGGTAGTGTGGGTTTCACAGGGAATGTTTGCAACACTGTTCCACCACTCCGAGCACAATGAGTATATGTTGCTGGTTTGCGGATCGGAGATCTGTCGTCTACGAAGGCCCTTGCAGGGTTTCGGGTTATTAAATGTTTGAGCTAATGCTTTGCGAATAGCGAATTTACTGCCGGCACGTTTACGACCCATAACGGGGAGAAGATAAGGCGAACAATTCTCGCTTGCAACAATTAATAGGTTGTTCCATGTTTTAATTATTTCGGGATGAGGAATACCCGGGGGCACGCCAAAGAGCCCCACGAGGTATTGGTAAGTTTGGATGAAAGCAGGATTTACCCGGGGGCACGCCAAAGAGCCCCACGAGGTAAAGGATATTATACTAGGTAAAGAACAGAAGAATACTAAAGGTTTGAAAGTGGGGAAGATGACAAACGTGAATTGTTCGCACGTAATGGAATTCAGTATTCCATTTTATGAAATCGCGTTGAACTGTTGGTTCGAATTCGCTATTCAATGATTCCCTAATTCCGATTTTTACACTAGTGAAAAAAATTGACGAATAAACGATCAATCTCCTTTTCGTAATCACAAGTGTTAGAACGGTTATTAAAACTGTTAATTATTTTAGGATTGGGATTACCCGAGGGCACGCCAAAGAGCCCCGCGAGGTATTGGAAATGTTATGATAAAAGCTGGATTTACCAAGGGTGCACGCCAAAGAGCACCACGAGGTAAGGGATATTGGGTTATTAACCAAAGAATACTAGAAGGTGTGAAATGCGGAATCTTACGAGGAAAAATGATCGCTTATTTGTGTATCCACCATTATTTTTAGATTTGCGGATTTATACACTTATTTGTAGAATCTTACTCGTGAATGAGAGAACAGAGTAGTTCGGTTGAACGGTCACAAGTTTTTATTATTATATATATATTATTACGATTATTGCGATTTATTGTTATTACAATTTATTAAGAATACGATGTTACCCGCGAACGATATTTTATAACGGTGAAATACCGCCTGGTCGAAGCCAGGTACCGATCGCGATTTTATTTCAGATGAACAATTGTCGTAAAGACTCTAAGTCCTAATTGACAATTAATTACAACAATAGAAAATACCGGTGTCGCGTGAGTCTCTTCAAGAGTACTCTTAGAGTCGACCGCCGGAGATGAGAGTCGAAGAAGAACTAACTTGTCTGGATGCTGGATGGACCCGCGAGTCTCCTGAGCCTCTGCTCAGTGGTGGGGAGCCCCGTCGCTGATTTGCCCAGGCCCACTGGCCAATGCTGCGCTGCCTCTGTTGTACCGCCGTGGGGATCCATCGCTCGCAGTGGCTGCGTCGGTTGCTGGAGGGGGTGCCTGCTCACGCCTTGCTGCCGCTGTACCGTCAGCCGCGTGGGGGCCGCCTCCTGTATTGGCCGCGCTGGACGTTGGAGGAGCAGCCGCTCGCAGCTTCGTTGCATCCGTGCCGTCCCTTGAGTGGGGGACGCCTTGGTCTCACGGCTGCGCGATGGCTACGAGTGGGGGTCGCCTTTGTCTTACGGTAGCCGTGCTGATGCTGCATCCCACGCTCTGAGTTTCTCGGAGCGCCTTATCTGTTGGAGCTCCGTGGAAGGCCTTATCGTGCCTTTGTCCGGTCGCACGGTGGCTGCGCTGATGCTGCATCCCACGGTCTGAGTTCCTCGGACCGCTTTATCCGTTGGAGCTCCGTGGAAGGCCTTATCGTGCCTTTGTCCGGTCGCACGGTGGCTGTGCTGATGTTGCATCCCACGGTCTGAGTTCCTCGGAGCGCCTTATCCGTTGGAGCTCCGTGGAAGGCCTTATCGTGCCTTTGTCCGGTCGCACGGTGGCTGTGCTGATGCTGCATCCCACGGGCTCGCTTCTTAGAGGGGCGTTATCGTTGGCGATTCTCGGAGCTTTGTCGGAGTCGCGTCCGGTCTCACGCTCGCTTGGCCATCCGATACATTATTAAAGTATGACTTATTTATTATTAATGCTAATTATTTGGACGTCGAGGCCTGATTGATAATATAACATGATTGATGTAATGTGTAATTATCCCAAATCCCCAGGGTAGATATACATATTGTTACATATAAGTGTTCGGTTACAATTGTTATTAATAATTAATAATAAACACAAGATTTGTTGCATGTTAATATTAGAGATGCGCCCATCCAGATATTTCGGGTGGTGCGTGTATTTGGTTCGAAATAATAATTCATTGTCGACAATTGTTATCTTAATATTTATAAACGTGACATCCCGTTATTATGTATTTAGCGCTACCGAATATCATTTTTATAGTGATATTCCGGTCGTGTTTGAATAAAAATGTTTTGGAGTTATTTATTAGTAGCATTATTTCTGTTATTGTTGAACAATTTTATTTATTATTGTTTAGTGCCGTCGAGTGTCGTGTCTACACGGCACTCCGGCGTTATGCGTATTTAAATGTTTGAAAATAATATTATTTATTTATTGTTAATTAATGTTTATTTATTCTTGTTTTGTGCCGTCGAGGGTCGTGTCTACACGCCACTCCGGTGTTGCGCGTATTAAAATGTTCGAAATTTGTTTATTAATAACTTTATTTATTGTTAATAATGTTTATTTAATGAAATTAGAATTGGTAACGATTGGTATGTCTAGTATGTCTAGTTACTATGTAACTTTGAAGCGATTCGCGCTGTGTGTTCGTTCTACAGAATTAATTTTCGTGTTTGTCAAGGTCATATGCCCTTTCTCCAAGAAATTGATCGCAGTGTCTCAGGACTTCGTCAGAAAGGTGAAACATCGTAGGGGTTTCTTATTTGTGACGATTATCCCTTTCTGATAGCGTGCTCAGATTTTGCAAAGGAGTTCATATATGTTTTTTATTGTTACCCAAAGTTTTTACTAAATTTCCTAGATTTCGCGTGCGGCTATTCACAAAATCGCTCGCCGTGTGTCTGGACTTCGTCGGACAGTGATAACATAAGAGGGGTTTATTGGTCACGAGGGTTTTCCTTTTCTGATAGCGTGCTCAGTTTTTGCGAAAACGTTTTGCTTGTATCTTTTATTTGCATTTGAATTTTAATGTTTTTCTTGGACTTTACCTGTGACGTTTATGTGTGTTTATTATTGCCGAATGTTATTTTTACGGGGGTGTTCCGGCTGGTTGGTGTCGAGAGTATGTTTTTAAAGTCATTTTGTTCGAAATTGTATTTTAATTATTGTTTGTTACGTTTTTAGCTACGTTATTGTTTTATTGCTGGTCAGAGCTTACGAATTTTCCTGGTGGTACGAATAGCGGTTTATCCTCGCGTTTGTATGTTTATATGTATTTTGGGGAATGTCGTCAATGTATATTGTGTAACTGTAGCGTGCTACAGTACGATCTCACTTAGTTTACCATTAATAGTGCAATTGATTGGTAACGCGTTACTCATGGAAACGGTATTATTTGAATGCGTGAGGGTTATTTCGAAAATTATTGTATCATTGGTTGACGCGCTACGGTGTACAGTTGCATATATTATGTTTACGATAATGCCGATTATATTGATGACGATTCTATCGTCGTAATATTATGACTTATTATCTAGGTTCATGTATATCTCGCTTCCATATTTAGTATTTTAGTGTTCCCGAGAATAAGGTAAATCCCAAAAAAAAAAATCGTGTGTGTGTGTTACTTATTCTGCTGCTGAAGTGACCCAGGACGTGACACCTCCCCCCCTAAGTCTGAAGCAGTGCCGAGGCTCTGCTGAGGACCAGCGTGAAGGCGCTTGATGAGTTCTGGGTCGATTCTTGGCAGCGCCGTTGGATATCTTCCGGACTCCCTCGCCGTCAAGTTGGGGTAGGTTGACAACTCTACCCGGTCCATTGCTGTCGAATATCTTGCGTTGTCCCTCGCCGTCAAGTTGGGGTAGTTCGATTGGTTTGGTAAATCTACTCTTTCCGCCGTCGTCGAATATCTTCTGATTCCCTCGCCGTCAAGTTGGGGTAAGTTGATTTATGGGTTTGTAGTTTTACCCTTTCCAAGATATTGAAAATCTTGCGGTATCCCTCGCCGTCAAGATGTTTTGAAGAAAAACTGGCGATTACGTAAGGCACGACTGCGTGTGCCAGACGTTTTACTTTGATTATTAATGATTATTATTTTTCATTGATGTTTGCTGTTTTACACAGGTACCAATCGTGATGATGCTGCTCTTTTGTTTGCCTTGATTTATGTGTTGTAACATCACAGTAGGTTGAACGATGTGTACGATGTAGCTTTGATACGTGAAAAACATCCGTTGTGTTTTATTTGTTTCGTGAATATATTTTTTATTCATTCGAAACTACCGCCGTGCATCTGATGGAGTGACTGTCGATGATTATGCTGGGATCATAGAGCTCAAAAAGCCCTAAGGTCACTGCCGGTATCCGGAGTGGGCTCTATGTCTTCGCACTTGATTGTAGATGCCATCCGTATAGGCTACGACGCTTATGTTTTATACATGAAGTTTCTCCTAAGCAGAAACCATAAATTGCACTGGATCATCTTTCGTTACTTTTGGTACATGATATCGAAAGACTGGTTGCCTCAGATTTGATGCTTTATATGTACACTTGTCACGCACCGTTGGTGATAGCTCGAACAGCTGTTGATTGATATATTTTCGGATTGCAGCATATTTGTTCACAAAATATTTTTTGATGGATGTTTATCCGATGGAGCCTGTTAAGGACTTGCGTGCTCCAGAAGAGGTAGTCGCAATTCGCGACGCCATTTAGAGAGATAAATGGTCATGATGTCGAGTGATGTTCTCTACAGTCATAGCCGAACAGCTCGGCGACTATGGCGATGCTGATGAGGAGAAGACGTTTTATTGTACTCGTCCCTTTCCTCCGAGGTTGAATATCTTGTGGGTTTTCCCTCGCCGTCAAGATGTTTCGGTAAATGATGATAATGACGAAGGACCCGACTGCGTGTGTCCGTCGTCCACGATCCGTTTACTCGGTTGTTTGATGACGTTGATTAAATTTTGACTTGTTTTGTTCCGTTACTGTGGTATTTATGAGTTATTAAGAGAGTTTGAGCTTCCATAGCTCGAAGAAATAGTTCAAAGTTCTAAAATTGCCGATGCTCTACGATTTGCGTTTGCGATGACCTGATTGATGAGTATCTTCATTTGTAGAGTCATGAAGATGCAGGCATTTCACTGTATATTAAATTGTAGATTGACTCTCGAGAGTTCAAATGTAGTGTACATTTATTGTATTACTCGGAGTCAACTGATTTTTTTTTTCAATTAAGCACCGTTTTATTAACCAAACGTTTTATCACTCACGCACATTTTATTCAGTTGTCCAGAAAAATTATGCGCATTGATTGTCTCTGGATTAATTAACCGTAAACCGTTGCGATCACTTATCGATGATCTATGTAACGGCTCAGAGGTTCCCGCGTACGTGTCCATCTGTCAACTCAGAGGTTTATGATTGACATGTTCGACAGTGGTTCAGAGGTTCCGTGTAACGTGTCCGTCCATATATCCGATTACGCAAATCACGTTCGGTACGATTTTGTATTGCGAAGTTTTACCGATCGAATATTTTGTAATAATGTCCAAATATTTTAACTTGCTTGTTTGAAGTTACACCACTCGTATTTAAATTTAGTCGAGTGGGTTATGGAATTGTTAATTTAGTTTTGTTCACGTCTTATAGCCTCGTCAGGCGAAATTATTTGATTTAATTTTATGTAGTTTACGTATTATAGCCTCGCCAGGCAAAATTGTTCTATTTAATTTTGAATACGTATTATAGCCTCGTCAGGCGAAATTGTTGTATTTAATTTTGAATACGTATTATAGCCTCGTCAGGCGCAATTTATTGGTATGTACGTTTCTGGGGTTTCCCCTGTAGTTAATTTTCACGTTTCCACCGGATAATATTTCGATGACCTCGTAAGGTCCGGTGTATTGATCGCAAAATTTACCGGCGCTTGGTTCCTTCAGCATAAGTACCTTGCTTCCGATTCCGAAATTTTGCGGATTTATCCGTCTATCGTAATACCGTTTAGATCGCTCTTTGGCTGCCTTCAGGTTTTCCGCAGCGAGTTCTTGTAAACCGTGCACTTTACCGAAAAGGTTTTCAAGATACTCCGCGTACGTTAGGTCCTGGTGCTCTTCAATTTGCGTATGTGTCGACGGCTGTCTAGCTTTCCTGCCGAAGACTAACTCGAACGGAGTGAATCCCGTTCCCTCATGTTGGCTGGTATTGTAGGAGAACATTGCGAGCTCGATAAATTCGTCCCAGTCGTGATGGTCGTCCACGTACTGCTTCAAGTATTCCGCAAGTACATGATGCGATCGTTCGATCGATCCGTTCGTTTGAGGATGGTATGCCGTTGTGCGGTATTGCCGAATTTTAAATTTCCTCGCTAGTGCCTTCATCAGGCTGCTGGTGAAGTTGGCCCCCTGGTCCGTTAGAAGTCCCTTGGGTGCTCCGAATCGGCTAATAAATTGTTTCGCGAAGGCGTCCGCGATATGCACGGATGTCGTCTTCTCCAATGGAACGGCAAGTGAATATTTTGTTAGGAGATCTTGGATCGTCAGGACGTACATATTGCCCTTTTTGGTAACAGGTAGCGGCCCAACGATGTCCATGGAGATCTTGTCGAATGCACTCCCGGGAGTGTCCGTGATCACCATTGGCTGTTTTGTCTTGACGCGGACGAGTTTCTTGAGTTGGCATCCACGACAGTGTTGAATGTATTCCTGCACCTGGGTTTTCATGTTTTCCCAGTAATATTTCTCGCGAATTCGTTTGTACGTTTTATTCACGCCCTTATGACCACCGATCAAGGAATCATGGTTTTCCTGAATTATGTCTCCTCTCTCGGCTTCAGGTGGTACACGAATCAGCTGGTTACAAACTGTCAGAGTTACTGGCAAGTCTTGCAGGTTATCCACCAACCGATTTTGTATTTCTGTCCAGGACAGATTATCGATCATGTTTGTTTTAGCTACACTAACCGATTCTAATCCTAACTCCAGTATGACATCTCTCAGTGATTGGAAGGATTCTATTAGATCGTCTAACGCCGTGTTAGATCGTAAGTCTGCCTTGACCGGTAACGCGATCAGGTGTTTCGATTTTTCGTTTGTAACATTTGCTCTAGTTATATTTAAGTTTCTCAAGACTGGAAATCTGTCGGCGGTGGCCAGGTCTTCGGCTCCGTTATCGATCGGTTGACCCTTAGTGGTTACGAAAAATGTGATGTTATCTTTCTGCATGATCAACCGATCTCGGGTCTCTTTCACCGTGAAGGTTTCCGCTCGAGCTTCGTTCTCGTTGCGTTCGTATGGAACGTCGACTCTATCGAACATTTCGCTGTCTGAATCGCTTTCGGAATTTGGCTCATTCGATGTTTCGGACCTATTGTCTCTAATGTCGATTTCTATTGGAGAGATATCCTGATTGATCTCTGATGCTTCCACTGCCGCAGGAGTCCCGTGAGGACTTGATTCGCTAGCACTATTATTTCCGAATATTGAGCTATGATTTGCCGGAGAATCGGCGAGATAGTTCTTGGCATTTTTATTCGTATCGGTCGCAGGTAGATCGGATGGATCTTTAACACTGTTCCCTAACATTATTTCCTCGGGGTTTACAGAATGATCCGACGGATCACTAGCATCACAAATTTCCGCGGTACTTTGATTTCCGAAACTTTTCGGTTCTGAGCGGGTTTCTGAATCCTTGTCGGAATTTTGCGCGATGTCCGACACATCAGACACATCGCCGGGAATTTCTCTATTGGGTGAATTTTCGATACCACTCGCTTCGGAACAAATTTCTGAACCGTTTTTGGCGTTCTGCCCTATGTCCGATATGTCGGATATACCGTTAGAGTCATCTCTGTCTCGAATTTCGGGCGTCATTATTACGTCCGAACTATCGGAACTTTCGACGGGTTGTCCTTGTTCGACGCCTGATTCGACTACCGATTCTGCCGAAGGTTCACGACGTTCTGATTCTACCGGTTGTTTTGGTGGATCTGATACCTTGAATTTCTTTTTTCGTCTAACCTGGAATATCAAGTCCGAATCTGAATCGGACGTTTGTTCCTTTGGCCGTTTTCCGGGTGTGAATCTAATTATGTCGTCCGAGTCTGAACTCGGCGGGTTTTCTTTCCTCTTTTTCGCGGGAATTTCGTCCGAATCAGTGTCGGACGGATTTTCCTTCGTTCTAAGCCGTATAGGCATGACGATCAATACCGATTTTTCTTTTTCAGGTACTTCTACTTCTGGCGGATTTCGCGACAGAGCGTCAGCGTTAGCGTTGACTCTCCCAGGTTTGTATACGATTTTATACTCATAATTCGCTAGTTTTAAGCGCCAATGAACTAGTCTATTCGCGGGGTCTTTCACCGAATCGAGCCATACTAACGGTTTGTGATCGGTCACGAGAGTGAATTCTCGCCCGTAGATGTAAGGCCTGAAATGCCCTACGCAATAAACGATCGCTAATAACTCTTTTTCTATGGTAGAATAGTTCATCTCGGCTTTTGACAGTGTTCGCGACGCGTACGATATTGGTTTGTCGCTACCGATTTTTCCCTGACTGAGAATACCGCCAATCGCGATGTTTGACGCGTCCGTTGTTATAACAAAAGGCCGAGTGAAGTCCGGGTACTGCAACACCGGTTCCTTACACAAGGCGTCTCGTAGTTTTACAAAAGCATCCTCCTGCTTCTGAGTCCACTTGAATATCGCTTCCTTTTTTAGCAGTTGCGTTAACGGCCTAGCGATTGCTGAAAAATTCTCTACGAATCGTCGATAGTACCCTGCTAACCCGAGAAATTGTTTGATTTTCTTTGGACTGGTTAGTCTCGGATAATTCTTGATTGATTCAATCTTTTTCGGATCCGGTTTTACACCGTTTTCGCTTATAATGTGCCCTAAATAGGCTACCTCTTTGCGTAAAAACTCGCACTTGTCTGGTTGCAATTTGAGATTCGCTTTCCGCAATCGCTCGGCGAGCTTGCTAAACTTAATTTCGTGCTCCCTAAGTGAGCTCGCGTATATAACAATATCGTCGAGGTACACGAAAAGCTCGTTACCCTGCAGGCCGCACAATACGCGATCCATTAAGCGCTGGAAAGTTGCCGGGGCGTTCTTGAGCCCAAACGGCATACGATTAAATTGATAATGCCCAAATGGCGTTGAGAATGCTGTTTTATGAGCATCTGAGGGATGCATACGGATTTGATGAAATCCGCTTGCTAAGTCGAATACCGAAAAATATTTCGCGCTACCCAACTGATCGAGAATTTCATTTATGTTTGGGAGTGGGTAGGCGTCTCCGATTGTTTTCTCATTGAGATTTCTATAATCGATGACCATCCTCCATCTTGGCCTTCCCTGTGAATCGGCCTTTTTCGGCACGATCCAAAGTGGCGAGCTGTATGGGGAGTCGGACGGTTCTATAATTTTTCCATCTATAAGATCGCCAACCTGTCTCGAAATTTCATCCTTGTGAGCAGGCGGGAATCGATATTGACGAGTGAAGACTGGCTGGTCGTCGGTTGTGGAAATTTTGTGTTCGATTGCATTAGTGTGATCCAAAAATTTTCCCGGAATATGAAAGAGATCTACGTTTTTCTCTATTATTTGTTCGACGCTTACTCGCTCTTCGGCATTTAGATCCTCGAGTCGCAATAAGTCTTTGACTTGTTTAACGCGTTCGCTCTCGACTCGCAAAACAAGATGGTCGTGCGTCTGCTGACAGGTACTGCGACAATCCGGATCTTGCACGCTAAGTGTTTCACCGGATTGACACTGATTTTGCGAAACACACCCTGAATTGGGGTCGTAGAGCTCGTATGCCTCTAGGGTTACTGCCGGAACAGTCAGCTCTACGTCCTCCTCATTGGTGTTAATCGCCATCAGACACGCCACGCCATTTTTACTTGAAACTAACGTATTTCCTACGAAAATTCCGTTTCCAGCATCGAGACGGGGAATATATCCCTCTTTTACTTCGGGATTCTTTACCCTGACATAATAAACTGCACGAGATCTTCCTGGTATCACTACTGTTTCGCGATTTTTAAACGGAAGAGATTTATTTTTCCAACGAACCATCTCCTCGTCCCAATCGATTGTCGCCCGATTTTGCGAATGAAACTCCGAGCCAAGTATGGCATCCTGCTCAATAGGAAATCCGCTTTTAACCACGTGAAATTCGGCTTCTGTCCCTTTAATATTTAAAATGGTTGAACCAATCGTGAATACGGGTATATTCGAAATACCTCTGAGTTTCAGAATATCGTTTTTATTTATTATGACATCCGGATTTAGTACGTCGATTTTTACGAGATTTGGTTCGGATCCGGAGTCTACGAGAAAATCGGTTTTACATTTCAATTCTGGAGACTCAATTTCTACCGTGGGTGTAAACGAATGTTTCCCTAAGCGGACGTTGACGGTACGGACGTTTCGTTCACGATGTTGACTGTGCGCACCGGGCGCTCTGGTGCTTTCTCCGCTCGGTTCGCGCCTGGTTTTTCCGAGCGGGAATTCGCGTTTCCCAAATTTCGTTTTTCGTCGTTTTGTTTTTTGAAACACTGCGTTACGACGTGGCCGAGTTTCGAACAGTAATCACACGAGGGGCGCGGTTTTTCGACGCGATTTTTGTCCCAATTCTGGGTTTTATTCGGCACAAAATCGCGTTTCACGGCGTTACCGTCGGCTCTCGTTCGTTGAGGCCGTTTTTCCGGATATTTTGACCAACAATCTTCTGATTTGTGGCCCCGTTTGTTGCAATTATCGCACGGTAAGGATTCGCGAGCCGTGATTGTTTTTACATGAGACTGTGAAGGATTTTTACCTTCGAACCGCGATTCTCTGAAATTAGCGCGATCCTTTTCGATTTCTTTTTCAATTTTGACCGCATTCGCGTAGGCTTGTGCGAGATTTTGACAGCCTTCTAGTTTAAGTCTGAGTCTAAAATCTGGAGGTAGACCGGCGACGAAACACTCGAGAGTTTCGTTTTCGCGTGCTGTATGCTGACTGCGCGGTACTGCACCGTTTTCAGGCGTTTCCTCCTCCGTGATCGCAGCGTGGAGGTCTTTTACCCGACTAATATAATCGATTATGTGTTCGTTTTTATTTTTAGCGATGTTACCTAATTCACCGCGATACTGATTTATCGATTTTGAGGCTCCAAAGACGTCTTTCAGACGATCAGTGAAGGCCTTTATGTCCGCGAATGAGTCGTCTTCCATCGCGGTGTAAGCGCGTCCCTTCAATTTATTACGGAGAAGCCGTGTCAAAGTTAACTCGAGATTTGCTGGGAACATGTCCCTTGCACGTTTACAAGCTCGAACGAATTTTAACACCGATATGTTTTCACCGTTGAACACTGGTATTCCTTCGAGGATATCTTTGAAGGAAAGTCGCGGAAGATTGGGATCACTAGTGCTCGAATTTTGTGGGTTATTCACGGGAACTCGGCCCGTCAACGGGGGAGTCGCTGACACACGAGAACTAATGCGCGCCATATCGTTTTTTATAGTATCGAGTTCCCCAATCAAATTTGTCAATACGGTCTGCAGATTTTTCTGTTCTGCAGCGTCTATCTCAGAAGGACGTTGATTTTGGTTTTGAATATTTTGACCTTGTAATTCGAGTTCGCGGGAAGCTAGATCTGCCTCCATGTCGAGCAATCTACTTCTTTCCGCGGATAGTTGCTCGGACAACTCGCGCAATTCCTCTTCGTTGAGGTTTGTCATGATTTTACGTTACACTTCACCTTTGTTTCAAATAGAATAGCTATTACTAGTTTTATAATAAAATATGATAAAAGTCAAACTATTCTGTTGGTTTTTACACGAATTTAACAATTTCACACTATTGTTTACGGATTCTAGCGCGAAACGTTAAATTTTTGTTGTACTTCTGGTTCTAGGCACCAGTCTCAAAGATTCACGATTATTCGGTAGATTCGACGCGAATTTTTAATTTTACACGATTATTTCGAACACTATGCGAATTGAACTTTATGCAATAACTAATTTTTCAGACGGGTTTTTTTTTTTTTAATTTTATTTTACGCAAATATCCAGTGGATCCCACCGCTGTCACCAGAAAATTACCCTCCTGTTACGTCGCGGGTTATTTTTATCCATTTTATTTCGCGATTCCGAATTTTGATTTTTTGTTTCAGATACCGAATCAATGGACGAGCGATACGTAACGGGATCGTAATTGGATGCTCCTTGGTTTAAACCGGAATGCGCCGGTTAGGGATCGGAGCAGTACTGGATAAGTGCGTTTTCTCGTATTCTGACTATTAGTTACACTTAACTTACCTGGTTTTTAGTTGTTATGTAGGCAGGTGATGAGCTTGATGGGCGTAGCGGGTTGCTGACCGAGGATCGCTGTCTCGAATGACGCCGAATCTGAAGCGAGAACCACCGTTGAATCGCTGCCGTCGGTTGCAGAGGGGTGCTGAAGATCGCTGTTCTCACCAGTTAGAGCTGGTGGCAACGAATGATCCCCAGTGGCCGTCCCAATGAGTCTGACGCCGGGTGGATCCTCGCGTTTCAAAAAGATACGATGATTGTTGAAAATAACGTTAGACACAATGATCGGTGTCTTTCCTGTATTACGACTTTGCTGCGCGGTAGTGTGGGTTTCACAGGGAATGTTTGCAACACTGTTCCACCACTCCGAGCACAATGAGTATATGTTGCTGGTTTGCGGATCGGAGATCTGTCGTCTACGAAGGCCCTTGCAGGGTTTCGGGTTATTAAATGTTTGAGCTAATGCTTTGCGAATAGCGAATTTACTGCCGGCACGTTTACGACCCATAACGGGGAGAAGATAAGGCGAACAATTCTCGCTTGCAACAATTAATAGGTTGTTCCATGTTTTAATTATTTTGGGATGAGGAATACCCGGGGGCACGCCAAAGAGCCCCACGAGATATTGGTAAGTTGGGATGAAAGCAGGATTTACCCGGGGGCACGCCAAAGAGCCCCACGAGATAAAGGATATTATACTAGGTAAAGAACAGAAGAATACTAAAGGTTTGAAAGTGGGGAAGATGGCAAACGTGAATTGCTGGCACGTAATGGAATTCAGTATTCCATTTTATGAAATCGCGTTGAACTGTTGGTTCGAATTCGCTATTCAATGATTCCCTAATTCCGATTTTTACACTAGCGAAAATGGACGAATAAACGATCAATCTCTTTTTCGTAATCACAAGTGTTAGAACGGTTATTAAAACTGTTAATTATTTTAGGATTGGGATTACCCGAGGGCACGCCAAAGAGCCCCGCGAGGTATCGGAAATGTTATGATAAAAGCTGGATTTACCAAGGGTGCACGCCAAAGAGCACCACGGGGTAAGGGATATTGGGTTATTAAACAAAAGAATACTAGAAGGGGTGAAATACGGAATTTTACGAGGGAAAATGATCGCTTATTTGTGTATCTACCATTATTTTTTGATCTGCGGATTTATACACTTATTTGTAGAATCTTACTCGTGAATGAGAGAACAGAGTAGTTCGGTTGAACGGTCACAAGTTTTTATTATTATATATATATATATTATTACGATTATTGCGATTTATTGTTATTACAATTTGTTAAGAATACGATGTTACCCGCGAACGATATTTTATAACGGTGAAATACCGCCTGGTCGAAGCCAGGTACCGATCGCGATTTTATTTCAGATGAACAATTGTCGTAAAGACTCTAAGTCCTAATTGACAATTAATTACAACAATAGAAAAATACCGGTGTCGCGTGAGTCTCTTCAAGAGTACTCTCAGAGTCGACCGCCGGAGATGAGAGTCGAAGAAGAACTATCTTGTCTGGATGCTGGATGGACCCGCGAGTCTCCTGAGCCTCTGCTCAGTGGTGGGGAGCCCCGTCGCTGATTTGCCCAGGCCCACTGGCCAATGCTGCGCTACCTCTGTTGTACCGCCGTGGGGATCCATCGCTCGCAGTGGCTGCTCCGGTTGCTGGAGGGGGTGCCTGCTTACGCCTTGCTGCCGCTGTACCGTCAGCCGCGTGGGGGCCGCCTCCTGTATTGGCCGCGCTGGACGTTGGAGGGGCAGCCGCTCGCAGCTTCGTTGCATCCGTGCCGTCCCTTGAGTGGGGGACGCCTTGGTCTCACGGCAGCGCGATGGCTACGAGTGGGGGTCGCCTTTGTCTTACGGTAGCCGTGCTGATGCTGCATCCCACGGTCTGAATTTCTCGGACCGCCTTATCCGTTGGAGCTTCGTGGTAGGCCTTATCGTGCCTTTGTCCGATCGCACGGTGGCTGCGCTGATGCTGCATCCCACGGTCTGAGTTCCCCGGAGCGCCTTATCCGTTGGAGCTCCGTGGAAGGCCTTATCGTGCCTTTGTCCGGTCGCACGGTGGCTGTGCTGATGTTGCATCCCACGGTCTGAGTTCCTCGGAGCGCCTTATCCGTTGGAGCTCCGTGGAAGGCTTTATCGTGCCTTTGTCCGGTCGCACGGTGGCTGCGCTGATGCTGCATCCCACGGTCTGAGTTCCCCGGAGCGCCTTATCCGTTGGAGCTCCGTGGAAGGCCTTATCGTGCCTTTGTCCGGTCGCACGGTGGCTGTGCTGATGTTGCATCCCACGGTCTGAGTTCCTCGGAGCGCCTTATCCGTTGGAGCTCCGTGGAAGGCTTTATCGTGCCTTTGTCCGGTCGCACGGTGGCTGCGCTGATGTTGCATCCCACGGTCTGAGTTCCTCGGAGCGCCTTATCCGTTGGAGCTCCGTGGAAGGCCTTATCGTGCTTTTGTCCGGTCGCACGGTGGCTAACGAATGTTATTTTTACGGGGGTGTTCCGGCTGGTTGGTGTCGAGAGTATGTTTTTAAAGTCATTTTGTTCGAAATTGTATTTTAATTATTGTTTGTTACGTTTTTAGCTACGTTATTGTTTTATTGCTGGTCAGAGCTTACGAATTTTCCTGGTGGTACGAATAGCGGTTCAATGATTCCCTAATTCCGATTTTTACACTAGCGAAAATGGACGAATAAACGATCAATCTCTTTTTCGTAATCACAAGTGTTAGAACGGTTATTAAAACTGTTAATTATTTTAGGATTGGGATTACCCGAGGGCACGCCAAAGAGCCCCGCGAGGTATCGGAAATGTTATGATAAAAGCTGGATTTACCAAGGGTGCACGCCAAAGAGCACCACGGGGTAAGGGATATTGGGTTATTAAACAAAAGAATACTAGAAGGGGTGAAATACGGAATTTTACGAGGGAAAATGATCGCTTATTTGTGTATCTACCATTATTTTTTGATCTGCGGATTTATACACTTATTTGTAGAATCTTACTCGTGAATGAGAGAACAGAGTAGTTCGGTTGAACGGTCACAAGTTTTTATTATTATATATATATATATTATTACGATTATTGCGATTTATTGTTATTACAATTTGTTAAGAATACGATGTTACCCGCGAACGATATTTTATAACGGTGAAATACCGCCTGGTCGAAGCCAGGTACCGATCGCGATTTTATTTCAGATGAACAATTGTCGTAAAGACTCTAAGTCCTAATTGACAATTAATTACAACAATAGAAAAATACCGGTGTCGCGTGAGTCTCTTCAAGAGTACTCTCAGAGTCGACCGCCGGAGATGAGAGTCGAAGAAGAACTATCTTGTCTGGATGCTGGATGGACCCGCGAGTCTCCTGAGCCTCTGCTCAGTGGTGGGGAGCCCCGTCGCTGATTTGCCCAGGCCCACTGGCCAATGCTGCGCTACCTCTGTTGTACCGCCGTGGGGATCCATCGCTCGCAGTGGCTGCTCCGGTTGCTGGAGGGGGTGCCTGCTTACGCCTTGCTGCCGCTGTACCGTCAGCCGCGTGGGGGCCGCCTCCTGTATTGGCCGCGCTGGACGTTGGAGGGGCAGCCGCTCGCAGCTTCGTTGCATCCGTGCCGTCCCTTGAGTGGGGGACGCCTTGGTCTCACGGCAGCGCGATGGCTACGAGTGGGGGTCGCCTTTGTCTTACGGTAGCCGTGCTGATGCTGCATCCCACGGTCTGAATTTCTCGGACCGCCTTATCCGTTGGAGCTTCGTGGTAGGCCTTATCGTGCCTTTGTCCGATCGCACGGTGGCTGCGCTGATGCTGCATCCCACGGTCTGAGTTCCCCGGAGCGCCTTATCCGTTGGAGCTCCGTGGAAGGCCTTATCGTGCCTTTGTCCGGTCGCACGGTGGCTGTGCTGATGTTGCATCCCACGGT
Organism: Stenichneumon culpator; assembly: GCA_964017025.1. NCBI lineage: Eukaryota > Metazoa > Arthropoda > Insecta > Hymenoptera > Ichneumonidae > Stenichneumon > Stenichneumon culpator. The sequence continues at coordinate 139,943 of CAXHKB010000066.1, forward strand.
CTGAGTTCCTCGGAGCGCCTTATCCGTTGGAGCTCCGTGGAAGGCTTTATCGTGCCTTTGTCCGGTCGCACGGTGGCTGCGCTGATGCTGCATCCCACGGTCTGAGTTCCCCGGAGCGCCTTATCCGTTGGAGCTCCGTGGAAGGCCTTATCGTGCCTTTGTCCGGTCGCACGGTGGCTGTGCTGATGTTGCATCCCACGGTCTGAGTTCCTCGGAGCGCCTTATCCTTTGGAGCTCCGTGGAAGGCTTTATCGTGCCTTTGTCCGGTCGCACGGTGGCTGCGCTGATGTTGCATCCCACGGTCTGAGTTCCTCGGAGCGCCTTATCCGTTGGAGCTCCGTGGAAGGCCTTATCGTGCTTTTGTCCGGTCGCACGGTGGCTGTGCTGATGCTGCATCCCACGGGCTGCCTCTTAGGGGGGCGTTATCGTTGGCGATTCTCGGAGCTTTGTCGGAGTCGCGTCCGGTCTCACGCTCGCTTGGCCATCCGATACATTATTAAAGTATGACTTATTTATTATTAATGCTAATTATTTGGACATCGAGGCCTGATTGATAATATAACATGATTGATGTAATGTGTAATTATCCCAAATCCCCAGGGTAGATATACGTATTGTTATATATAAATGTTCGGTTACAATTGTTATTAATAATTAATAATAAACACAAGATTTGTTTACTTGTTAATATTAGAGATGCGCCCATCCAGATATTTCGGGTGGTGCGTGTATTTGGTTCGAAATAATAATTCATTATCGACAATTGTTATCTTAACATTCATAAACGTGACATCCCGTTATTATGTATTTAGCGCTACCGAATATCATTTTTATAGTGATATTCCGGTCGTGTTTGAATAAAAATGTTTTGGAGTTATTTATTAGTAGCATTATTTCTGTTATTGTTGAACAATTTTATTTATTATTGTTTAGTGCCGTCGAGTGTCGTGTCTACACCGCACTCCGGCGTTATGCGTATTTAAATGTTTAAAAATAATATTATTTATTTATTGTTAATTAATGTTTATTTATTCCTGTTTTGTGCCGTCGAGGGTCGTGTCTACACGCCACTCCGGTGTTGCGCGTATTAAAATGTTTCGAAATTTGTTTATTAATAACTTTATTTATTGTTAATAATGTTTATTTAATGAAATTAGAATTGGTAACGATTGGTATGTCTAGTATGTCTAGTTACTATGTAACTTTGAAGCGATTCGCGCTGTGTGTTCGTTCTACAGAATTAATTTTCGTGTTTGTCAAGGTCATATGCCCTTTCTCCAAGAAATTGATCGCAGTGTCTCAGGACTTCGTCAGAAAGGTGAAACATCGTAGGGGTTTATTATTTGTGACGATTATCCCAATCTGATAGCGTGCTCAGATTTTGCAAAGGAGTTCATATATGTTTTTTATTGTTACCCAAAGTTTTTACTAAATTTCCTAGATTTTGCGTGCGGCTATTCACAAAATCGCTCGCCGTGTCTCTGGACTTCGTCGGACAGTGATAACATAAGAGAGGTTTATTGGTCACGAGGGTTTTCCCTTTCTGATAGCGTGCTCAGTTTTTGCGAAAACGTTTTGCTTGTATCTTTTATTTGCATTTGAATTTTAATGTTTTTCTTGGACTTTACCTGTGACGTTTATGTGTGTTTATTATTGCCGAATGTTATTTTTACGGGGGTGTTCCGGCTGGTTGGTGTCGAGAGTATGTTTTTAAAGTCATTTTGTTCGAAATTGTATTTTAATTATTGTTTGTTACGTTTTTAGCTACGTTATTGTTTTATTGCTGGTCAGAGCTTACGAATTTTCCTGGTGGTACGAATAGCGGTTTATCCTCGCGTTTGTATGTTTATATGTATTTTGGGGAATGTCGTCAATGTATATTGTGTAACTGTAGCGTGCTACAGTACGATCTCACTTAGTTTACCATTAATAGTGCAATTGATTGGTAACGCGTTACTCATGGAAACGGTATTATTTGAATGCGTGAGGGTTATTTAGAAAATTATTGTATCATCGGTTGACGCGCTACGGTGTACTGTTGCATATATTATGTTTACGATAATGCCTATTATATTGATGACGATTCTATCGTCGTAATATTATGACTTATTTTCTAGGTTCATGTATATCTCGCTTCCATATTTAGTATTTTAGTGTTCCCGAGAATAAGGTAAATCGTAAAAAAAAATTGTGTGTGTGTGTTACTTATTCTGCTGCTGAAGTGACCCAGGACGTGACACTGGAATACCTACAGCAGAAACAAAACGCTAATGTTCGATTTCGATATAAAGCGAATTTGCATTCGATGAGGGCTCTTTTGGCAGCTAGAAATGCAAAAATCTTGCGTATTTACGTAAAACTAAGGCTTTTTGATCTCATATTACGAGCTGGAACACCTACAGCCGAAGCAAAACCCTAATGATCGATTTCGATATAAAGCGACTTTGCATTCGATGGTGGCTTGTTTGGTGGCTCGAAACGCATGAATCTTGCGTATTTGCATAAAAATAAGGCTTTTTCATCTCATATTACGAGCTGGAACACCTACAGCCGAAGCAAAACGCTAATGTTCGATTTCGATATAAAGCGACTTTGCATTCGATGGGGGCTTGTTTGGCGGCTCGAAACGCATGAATCCTGCGTATTTGCATAAAACTAAGGCTTTTTGATCTCATATTACGAGCTGGAACGCCTACAGCCGAAGCAAAACGCAAATGTTCGATTTCGATATAAAGCGACTTTGCATTCGATGGGGGCTTGTTTGGCGTCTCGAAACGCATGAATCTTGCGTATTTGCATAAAACTAAGGATTTTTGATCTAATATTTCGAGCGTGAACACCTACAGCCTAAGCAAAAGGCTAATGTTCGATTTCGATATAAAGCGACTTTGCATTCGATGGGGGCTTGTTTGGCGGCTCGAAACGCATGAACCTTGCGTATTTGCATAAAACTAAGGCTTTTTGATCTAATATTACGAGCTGGAACACCTACAGCCAAAGAAAAAGGCTAATGTTCGATATCGATATAAAGCGACTTTGCATTCGATGGGGGCTTGTTTGGCGGCTCGAAACGCAAGAATCTTGCGTATTTGCATAAAACTAAGGCTTTCCTATCTCTTATTACGAGCTGGAATACCTACAACCGATGCAAAACGCCATTGTTCGATTTCGACATAAAGCGAATTTGCATCCGATGAGGGCTTGTTTAGCAGCTTGATACGCATGAATCTTGCGTAATTACGTAAAACTAAGGCTTTTTGATCTCATATTACGAGCTGGAACACCTACAGCCGAAGCAAAACCCTAATGTTCGATTTCGATATAAAGCGACTTTGCATTCGATGGTGGCTTGTTTGGTGGCTCGAAACGCATGAATCTTGCGTATTTGCATAAAAATAAGGCTTTTTCATCTCATATTACGAGCTGGAACACCTACAGCCGAAGCAAAACGCTAATGTTCGATTTCGATATAAAGCGACTTTGCATTCGATGGGAGCTTGTTTGGCGGCTCGAAACGCATACATCTCGCGTATTTACGTAAAACTAAGGCTTTCCTATCTCTTATTACGAGCTGGAATACCTACAACCGATGCAAAACGCCATTGTTCGATTTCGACATAAAGCGAATTTGCATCCGATGAGGGCTTGTTTGGCAGCTTGAAACGCATGAATATTGCGTAATTACGTAAAACTAAGGCTTTTTGATCTCATATTACGAGCTGGAACACCTACAGCCGAAGCAAAACCCTAATGTTCGATTTCGATATAAAGCGACTTTGCATTCGATGGTGGCTTGTTTGGTGGCTCGAAACGCATGAATCTTGCGTATTTGCATAAAAATAAGGCTTTTTCATCTCATATTACGAGCTGGAACACCTACAGCCGAAGCAAAACGCTAATGTTCGATTTCGATATAAAGCGACTTTGCATTCGATGGGGGCTTGTTTGGAGGCTCGAAACGCATGAATCCTGCGTATTTGCATAAAACTAAGGCTTTTTGATCTCATATTACGAGCTGGAACGCCTACAGCCGAAGCAAAACGCAAATGTTCGATTTCGATATAAAGCGACTTTGCATTCGATGGGGGCTTGTTTGGCGTCTCGAAACGCATGAATCTTGCGTATTTGCATAAAACTAAGGATTTTTGATCTAATATTTCGAGCGTGAACACCTACAGCCAAAGCAAAAGGCTAATGTTCGATTTCGATATAAAGCAACTTTGCATTCGATGGGGGCTTGTTTGGCGGCTCGAAACGCATGAATCTTGCGTATTTGCATAAAACTAAGGCTTTTTGATCTAATATTACGAGCTGGAACGCCTACAGCCAAAGCAAAAGGCTAATGTTCGATTTCGATATAAAGCGACTTTGCATTCGATGGGGGCTTGTTTGGCGGCTCGGATCGCATGAATCTTGCGTATTTACGTAAAAATAAGGCTTTTTGACCTCATATTACGAGCTGGAATGGCTACAGCAGAAACAAAACGCTAATGTTCGATTTCGATATAAAGCGAATTTGCATTCGATGAAGGCTCTTTTGGCAGCTAGAAATGCAAAAATCTTGCGTATTTACGTAAAACTAAGGCTTTTTGATCTCATATTACGAGCTGGAACACCTACAGCCGAAGCAAAACGCTAGTGTTCGATTTCGATATAAAGCGACTTTGCATTCGATGGGAGCTTGTTTGGCGGCTCGAAACGCATACATCTCGCGTATTTACGTAAAACTAAGGCTTTCCTATCTCTTATTACGAGCTGGAATACCTACAACCGATGCAAAACGCCATTGTTCGATTTCGACATAAAGCGAATTTGCATCCGATGAGGGCTTGTTTGGCAGCTTGAAACGCATGAATCTTGCGTAATTACGTAAAACTAAGGCTTTTTGATCTCATATTACGAGCTGGAACACCTACAGCCGAAGCAAAACCCTAATGTTCGATTTCGATATAAAGCGACTTTGCATTCGATGGGGGCTAGTTTGGCGGTTCGCAATGCATGAATCTTGCTTATTTACGTAAAACTATGCCTTTTTGATCTCGCATTACGAGCTGGAAGGCCTACAGCCGAAGCAATGCGTAAATGTTCGATTTCGATATAAACCGACTTTGCATTCGATGGGGGCTTGTTTGGCGGTTAGAAACGCATGAATCTTGCGTATTTACGTGAAAATAAGGCTTTTTGATCTCGAATTTCGAGCTGAAACGCCTACAGCCGAAGCAAAACGCAAATTTTCGATTTCAATACAAAGCGACGTTGCATTCGATGGGGGCGTGTTTGGCGGTTCGAAACGCATGAATCTTGCGTAATTACGTAAAACTAAGGCTTTTTGATCTCATATTACGAGCTGGAACGCCTACAGCCGAAGCAAAACGCTAATGTTCGATTTCGATATAAAGCGACTTTGCATTCGATGGGGGCTTGTTTGGCGTCTCGAAACGCATGAATCTTGCGTATTTGCATAAAACTAAGGCTTTTTGATCTAATATTTCGAGCGTGAACACCTACAGCCAAAGCAAAAGGCTAATGTTCGATTTCGATATAAAGCGACTTTGCATTCGATGGGGGCTTGTTTGGCGGCTCGAAACGCATGAATCTTACGTATTTGCATAAAACTAAGGCTTTTTGATCTAATATTCCGAGCTGGATCACCTACAGCCAAAGCAAAACGCTAATGTTCGATTTCGATATAAAGCGACTTTGCATTCGATGGGGGCTTGTTTGGCGGCTCGAAACGCATGAATCCTGCGTATTTGCATAAAACTAAGGCTTTTTGATCTCATATTACGAGCTGGAACGCCTACAGCCGAAGCAAAACGCTAATGTTCGATTTCGATATAAAGCGACTTTGCATTCGATGGGGGCTTGTTTGGCGTCTCGAAACGCATGAATCTTGCGTATTTGCATAAAACTAAGGCTTTTTGATCTAATATTTCGAGCGTGAACACCTACAGCCAAAGCAAAAGGCTAATGTTCGATTTCGATATAAAGCGACTTTGCATTCGATGGGGGCTTGTTTGGCGGCTCGAAACGCAAGAATCTTGCGTATTTGCATAAGACTAAGGCTTTTTCATCTAATATTACGAGCTGGATCACCTACAGCCAAAGCAAAACGCTAATGTTCGATTTCGATATAAAGCGACTTTGCATTCGATGGGGGCTTGTTTGGCGTCTCGAAACGCATGAATCTTGCGTATTTGCATAAAACTAAGGATTTTTGATCTAATATTACGAGCTGGAACACCTACAGCTAAAGCAAAAGGGCAATGTTCGATTACGATATAAAGCGAATTTGCATTCGATGGGGGCTTGTTTGGGAGCTCGAAACGCATGAATCTTGCGTAAGTACGTAAAACTAAGGCTTTTTGATCTCATATTACGAGCTGGAACACCTACAGCCGAAGCAAAACGCTAATGTTCAATTTCGATATAAAGCGACTTTGCATTCGATGGGGGCTTGTTTGGCGGCTCGAAACGCATGAATCTTGCGTATTTGCATAAAACTAAGGCTTTTTGATCTAATATTACGAGCTGGAACACCTACAGCTAAAGCAAAAGGCCAATGTTCGATTACGATATAAAGCGAATTTGCATTCGATGGGTGCTTGTTTGGTGGCTCGAAACGCATGAATCTTGCGTAATTACGTAAAACTAAGGCTTTTTGATCTCATATTACGAGCTGGAACGCCTACAGCCGAAGCAAAACGCTAATGTTCGATTTCGATATAAAGCGACTTTGCATTCGATGGGGGCTTGTTTGGCGTCTCGAAACGCATGAATCTTGCGTATTTGCATAATACTAAGGCTTTTTGATCTAATATTTCGAGCGTGAACACCTACAGCCAAAGAAAAAGGCTAATCTTCGATTTCGATATAAAGCGACTTTGCATTCGATGGGGGATTGTTTGGCGGCTCGAAACGCATGAATCTTGCGTATTTGTATAAAACTAAGGCTTTTTGATCTAATATTCCGAGCTGGAACACCTACAGCTAAAGCAAAAGGCTAATGTTCGATTACGATATAAAGCGAATTTGCATTCGATGGGGGCTTGTTTGGTGGCTCGAAACGCATGAATCTTGCGTAATTACGTAGAACTAAGGCTCTTTGATCTCATATTACGAGCTGGAACGCCTACAGCCAAAGCAAAAGGCTAATGTTCGATTTCGATATAAAGCGACTTTGCATTCGATGGGGGCTTGTTTGGCGGCTCGAAACGCATGAATCTTGCGTATTTGTATAAAACTAAGGCTTTTTGATCTAATATTCCGAACTGGAACACCTACAGCTAAAGCAAAAGGCTAATGTTCGATTACGATATAAAGCGAATTTGCATTCGATGGGGGCTTGTTTGGCGGCTCGGATCGCATGAATCTTGCGTATTTACGTAAAAATAAGGCTTTTTGATCTCATATTACGAGCTGGAATACCTACAGCCAAAGCAAAAGGCTAATGTTCGATTTCGATATAAAGCGACTTTGCATTCGATGGGGGCTTGTTTGGCGGCTCGAAACGCATGAATCTTGCGTATTTGTATAAAACTAAGGCTTTTTGATCTAATATTCCGCATTTCTATCTAATATTTTGCATTCGATGGGGGCTTGTTTGGCGGCTCGAAACGCATGAATCCTGCGTATTTGCATAAAACTAAGGCTTTTTGATCTCATATTACGAGCTGGAACGCCTACAGCCGAAGCAAAACGCTAATGTTCGATTTCGATATAAAGCGACTTTGCATTCGATGGGGGCTTGTTTGGGAGCTCGAAACGCATGAATCTTGCGTAAGTACGTAAAACTAAGGCTTTTTGATCTCATATTACGAGCTGGAACACCTACAGCCGAAGCAAAACGCTAATGTTCCATTTCGATATAAAGCGACTTTGCATTCGATGGGGGCTTGTTTGGCGGCTCGAAACGCATGAATCCTGCGTATTTGCATAAAACTAAGGCTTTTTGATCTAATATTACGAGCTGGAACACCTACAGCTAAAGCAAAAGGCTAATGTTCGATTACGATATAAAGCGAATTTGCATTCGATGGGTGCTTGTTTGGTGGCTCGAAACGCATGAATCTTGCGTAATTACGTAAAACTAAGGCTTTTTGATCTCATATTACGAGCTGGAACGCCTACAGCCGAAGCAAAACGCTAATGTTCGATTTCGATATAAAGCGACTTTGCATTCGATGGGGGCTTGTTTGGGAGCTCGAAACGCATGAATCTTGCGTAAGTACGTAAAACTAAGGCTTTTTGATCTCATATTACGAGCTGGAACACCTACAGCCGAAGCAAAACGCTAATGTTCCATTTCGATATAAAGCGACTTTGCATTCGATGGGGGCTTGTTTGGCGGCTCGAAACGCATGAATCTTGGGTATTTGTATAAAACTAAGGCTTTTTGATCTAATATTCCGAGCTGGAACACCTACAGCTAAAGGAAAAGGCTAATGTTCGATTACGATATAAAGCGAATTTGCATTCGATGGGGGCTTGTTTGGCAGCTCGAAATGCAAAAATTTTCCGTATTTACGTAAACTAAGGCTTTTTGATCTCATATTACGAGCTGGAACGCCTACAGCCGAAGCAAAACGCTAATGTTCGATTTCGATATAAAGCGACTTTGCATTCGATGGGGGCTTGTTTGGGAGCTCGAAACGCATGAATCTTGCGTAAGTACGTAAAACTAAGGCTTTTTGATCTCATATTACGAGCTGGAACACCTACAGCCGAAGCAAAACGCTAATGTTCGATTTCGATATAAAGCGACTTTGCATTCGATGGGGGCTTGTTTGGCGGCTCGAAACGCATGAATCTTGCGTATTTGTATAAAACTAAGGCTTTTTGATCTAATATTCCGAGCTGGAACACCTACAGCTAAAGCAAAAGGCTAATGTTCGATTACGATATAAAGCGAATTTGCATTCGATGGGTGCTTGTTTGGTGGCTCGAAACGCATGAATCTTGCGTAATTACGTAGAACTAAGGCTTTTTGATCTCATATTACGAGCTGGAACGCCTACAGCCAAAGCAAAAGGCTAATGTTCGATTTCGATATAAAGCGACTTTGCATTCGATGGGGGCTTGTTTCCCGGCTCGGATCGCATGAATCTTGCGTATTTACGTAAAAATAAGGCTTTTTGATCTCATATTACGAGCTGGAATACCGACAGCAGAAACAAAACGCTAATGTTCGATTTCGATATAAAGCGACTTTGCATTCGATGGGGGCTTGTTTGGCGGCTCGAAACGCATGAATCTTGCGTATTTGTATAAAACTAAGGCTTTTTGATCTAATATTCCGCATTTCTATCTAATATTTTGCATTCGATGGGGGCTTGTTTGGCGGCTCGAAACGCATGAATCCTGCGTATTTGCATAAAACTAAGGCTTTTTGATCTCATATTACGAGCTGGAACGCCTACAGCCGAAGCAAAACGCAAATGTTCGATTTCGATATAAAGCGACTTTGCATTCGATGGGGGCTTGTTTGGCGTCTCGAAACGCATGAATCTTGCGTATTTGCATAAAACTAAGGATTTTTGATCTAATATTTCGAGCGTGAACACCTACAGCCTAAGCAAAAGGCTAATGTTCGATTTCGATATAAAGCGACTTTGCATTCGATGGGGGCTTGTTTGGCGGCTCGAAACGCATGAACCTTGCGTATTTGCATAAAACTAAGGCTTTTTGATCTAATATTACGAGCTGGAACACCTACAGCCAAAGAAAAAGGCTAATGTTCGATATCGATATAAAGCGACTTTGCATTCGATGGGGGCTTGTTTGGCGGCTCGAATCGCAAGAATCTTGCGTATTTGCATAAAACTAAGGCTTTTTCATCTAATATTACGAGCTGGATCACCTACAGCCAAAGCAAAACGCTAATGTTCGATTTCGATATAAAGCGACTTTGCATTCGATGGGAGCTTGTTTGGCGGCTCGAAACGCATACATCTCGCGTATTTACATAAAACTAAGGCTTTCCTATCTCTTATTACGAGCTGGAATACCTACAACCGATGCAAAACGCCATTGTTCGATTTCGACATAAAGCGAATTTGCATCCGATGAGGGCTTGTTTGGCAGCTTGAAACGCATGAATCTTGCGTAATTACGTAAAACTAAGGCTTTTTGATCTCATATTACGAGCTGGAACACCTACAGCCGAAGCAAAACCCTAATGTTCGATTTCGATATAAAGCGAATTTGCATCCGATGAGGGCTTGTTTGGCAGCTTGAAACGCATGAATCTTGCGTAATTACGTAAAACTAAGGCTTTTTGATCTCATATTACGAGCTGGAACACCTACAGCCGAAGCAAAACGCTAATGTTCGATTTCGATATAAAGCGACTTTGCATTCGATGGGGGCTTGTTTGGCGGCTCGAAACGCATGAATCTTGCGTATTTGCATAAAACTAAGGCTTTTTGATCTAATATTACGAGCTGGAACACCTACAGCTAAAGCAAAAGGCTAATGTTCGATTACGATATAAAGCGAATTTGCATTCGATGGGTGCTTGTTTGGTGGCTCGAAACGCATGAATCTTGCGTAATTACGTAAAACTAAGGCTTTTTGATCTCATATTACGAGCTGGAACGCCTACAGCCGAAGCAAAACGCTAATGTTCGATTTCGATATAAAGCGACTTTGCATTCGATGGGGGCTTGTTTGGCGTCTCGAAACGCATGAATCTTGCGTATTTGCATAAAACTAAGGCTTTTTGATCTAATATTTCGAGCTGGAACACCTACAGCTAAAGCAAAAGGCTAATGTTCGATTTCGATATAAAGCGACTTTGCATTCGATGGGGGCTTGTTTGGCTGCTCGAAACGCATGAATCTTGCGTATTTGTATAAAACTAAGGCTTTTTGATCTAATATTCCGAGCTGGAACACCTACAGCTAAAGCTAAAGGCTAATGTTCGATTACGATATAAAGCGAATTTGCATTTGATGGGGGCTTGTTTGGCAGCTAGAAATGCAAAAATCTTGCGTATTTACGTAAAACTAAGGCTTTTTGATCTCATATTACGAGCTGGAACACCTACAGCCGAAGCAAAACGCTAGTGTTCGATTTCGATATAAAGCGACTTTGCATTCGATGGGAGCTTGTTTGGCGGCTCGAAACGCATACATCTCGCGTATTTACGTAAAACTAAGGCTTTCCTATCTCTTATTACGAGCTGGAATACCTACAACCGATGCAAAACGCCATTGTTCGATTTCGACATAAAGCGAATTTGCATCCGATGAGGGCTTGTTTGGCAGCTTGAAACGCATGAATCTTGCGTAATTACGTAAAACTAAGGCTTTTTGATCTCATATTACGAGCTGGAACACCTACAGCCGAAGCAAAACCCTAATGTTCGATTTCGATATAAAGCGACTTTGCATTCGATGGGGGCTTGTTTGGCGGCTCGAAACGCATGAATCTTGCGTATTTGTATAAAACTAAGGCTTTTTGATCTAATATTCCGAGCTGGAACACCTACAGCTAAAGCAAAAGGCTAATGTTCGAATACGATATAAAGCGAATTTGCATTCGATGGGGGCTTGTTTGGCAGCTCGAAATGCAAAAATTTTCCGTATTTACGTAAAACTAAGGCTTTTTGATCTCATATTACGAGCTGGAACGCCTACAGCCGAAGCAAAACGCTAATGTTCGATTTCGATATAAAGCGACTTTGCATTCGATGGGGGCTTGTTTGGGAGCTCGAAACGCATGAATCTTGCGTAAGTACGTAAAACTAAGGCTTTTTGATCTCATATTACGAGCTGGAACACCTACAGCCGAAGCAAAACGCTAATGTTCGATTTCGATATAAAGCGACTTTGCATTCGATGGGGGCTTGTTTGGCGGCTCGAAACGCATGAATCTTGCGTATTTGTATAAAACTAAGGCTTTTTGATCTAATATTCCGAGCTGGAACACCTACAGCTAAAGCAAAAGGCTAATGTTCGATTACGATATAAAGCGAATTTGCATTCGATGGGTGCTTGTTTGGTGGCTCGAAACGCATGAATCTTGCGTAATTACGTAGAACTAAGGCTCTTTGATCTCATATTACGAGCTGGAACGCCTACAGCCAAAGCAAAAGGCTAATGTTCGATTTCGATATAAAGCGACTTTGCATTCGATGGGGGCTTGTTTGGCGTCTCGAAACGCATGAATCTTGCGTATTTGCATAAAACTAAGGCTTTTTGATCTAATATTTCGAGCGTGAACACCTACAGCCAAAGCAAAAGGCTAATGTTCGATTTCGATATAAAGCGACTTTGCATTCGATGGGGGCTTGTTTGGCGGCTCGAAACGCAAGAATCTTGCGTATTTGCATAAGACTAAGGCTTTTTCATCTAATATTACGAGCTGGATCACCTACAGCCAAAGCAAAACGCTAATGTTCGATTTCGATATAAAGCGACTTTGCATTCGATGGGGGCTTGTTTGGGAGCTCGAAACGCATGAATCTTGCGTAAGTACGTAAAACTAAGGCTTTTTGATCTCATATTACGAGCTGGAACACCTACAGCTAAAGCAAAAGGCCAATGTTCGATTACGATATAAAGCGAATTTGCATTCGATGGGTGCTTGTTTGGTGGCTCGAAACGCATGAATCTTGCGTAATTACGTAAAACTAAGGCTTTTTGATCTCATATTACGAGCTGGAACGCCTACAGCCGAAGCAAAACGCTAATGTTCGATTTCGATATAAAGCGACTTTGCATTCGATGGGGGCTTGTTTGGCGTCTCGAAACGCATGAATCTTGCGTATTTGCATAAAACTAAGGCTTTTTGATCTAATATTTCGAGCGTGAACACCTACAGCCAAAGCAAAAGGCTAATGTTCGATTTCGATATAAAGCGACTTTGCATTCGATGGGGGCTTGTTTGGCGGCTCGAAACGCATGAATCTTGCGTATTTGTATAAAACTAAGGCTTTTTGATCTAATATTCCGAGCTGGAACACCTACAGCTAAAGCAAAAGGCTAATGTTCGATTACGATATAAAGCGAATTTGCATTCGATGGGGGCTTGTTTGGCAGCTCGAAATGCAAAAATTTTCCGTATTTACGTAAAACTAAGGCTTTTTGATCTCATATTATGAGCTGGAACGCCTACAGCCGAAGCAAAACGCTAATGTTCGATTTCGATATAAAGCGACTTTGCATTCGATGGGGGCTTGTTTGGGAGCTCGAAACGCATGAATCTTGCGTAAGTACGTAAAACTAAGGCTTTTTGATCTCATATTACGAGCTGGAACACCTACAGCCGAAGCAAAACGCTAATGTTCAATTTCGATATAAAGCGACTTTGCATTCGATGGGGGCTTGTTTGGCGGCTCGAAACGCATGAATCTTGCGTATTTGCATAAAACTAAGGCTTTTTGATCTAATATTACGAGCTGGAACACCTACAGCTAAAGCAAAAGGCTAATGTTCGATTACGATATAAAGCGAATTTGCATTCGATGGGTGCTTGTTTGGTGGCTCGAAACGCATGAATCTTGCGTAATTACGTAAAACTAAGGCTTTTTGATCTCATATTACGAGCTGGAACGCCTACAGCCGAAGCAAAACGCTAATGTTCGATTTCGATATAAAGCGACTTTGCATTCGATGGGGGCTTGTTTGGCGTCTCGAAACGCATGAATCTTGCGTATTTGCATAAAACTAAGGATCTTTGATCTAATATTTCGAGCTGGAACACCTACAGCTAAAGCAAAAGGCTAATGTTCGATTTCGATATAAAGCGACTTTGCATTCGATGGGGGCTTGTTTGGTGGCTCGAAACGCATGAATCTTGCGTAATTACGTAGAACTAAGGCTTTTTGATCTCATATTACGAGCTAGAACACCTACAGCAGAAACAAAACGCTAATGTTCGATTTCGAAATAAAGCGACTTTGCATTCGATGGGAGCTTGTTTGGCGTCACGAAACGCGTAAATCTCGCGTATTTACGTAAAACTAAGGCTTTTCTATTTCATATTACGAGCTTGAACACCTACAGCCGAAGCAAAACGCTAATGTTCGATTTCGATATAAAGCGACTTTGCATTCGATGGGGGCTTGTTTGGCGGCTCGAAACGCATGAATCCTGCGTATTTGCATAAAACTAAGGCTTTTTGATCTCATATTACGAGCTGGAACACCTACAGCCGAAGCAAAACGCTAATGTTCGATTTCGATATAAAGCGACTTTGCATTCGATGGGGGCTTGTTTGGCGTCTCGAAACGCATGAATCTTGCGTATTTGCATAAAACTAAGGCTTTTTGATCTCATATTACGAGCTGGAACGCCTACAGCCGAAGCAAAACGCTAATGTTCGATTTCGATATAAAGCGACTTTGCATTCGATGGGGGCTTGTTTGGCGGCTCGAAACGCATGAATCTTGCGTATTTGCATAAAACTAAGGCTTTTTGATCTAATATTCCGCATTTCTATCTAATATTTTGCATTCGATGGGGGCTTGTTTGGCGGCTCGAAACGCATGAATCCTGCGTATTTGCATAAAACTAAGGCTTTTTGATCTCATATTACGAGCTGGAACGCCTACAGCCGAAGCAAAACGCAAATGTTCGATTTCGATATAAAGCGACTTTGCATTCGATGGGGGCTTGTTTGGCGTCTCGAAACGCATGAATCTTGCGTATTTGCATAAAACTAAGGATTTTTGATCTAATATTTCGAGCGTGAACACCTACAGCCTAAGCAAAAGGCTAATGTTCGATTTCGATATAAAGCGACTTTGCATTCGATGGGGGCTTGTTTGGCGTCTCGAAACGCATGAATCTTGCGTATTTGCATAAAACTAAGGCTTTTTGATCTCATATTACGAGCTGGAACGCCTACAGCCGAAGCAAAACGCTAATGTTCGATTTCGATATAAAGCGACTTTGCATTCGATGGGGGCTTGTTTGGCGGCTCGAAACGCATGAATCTTGCGTATTTGCATAAAACTAAGGCTTTTTGATCTAATATTCCGCATTTCTATCTAATATTTTGCATTCGATGGGGGCTTGTTTGGCGGCTCGAAACGCATGAATCCTGCGTATTTGCATAAAACTAAGGCTTTTTGATCTCATATTACGAGCTGGAACGCCTACAGCCGAAGCAAAACGCAAATGTTCGATTTCGATATAAAGCGACTTTGCATTCGATGGGGGCTTGTTTGGCGTCTCGAAACGCATGAATCTTGCGTATTTGCATAAAACTAAGGATTTTTGATCTAATATTTCGAGCGTGAACACCTACAGCCTAAGCAAAAGGCTAATGTTCGATTTCGATATAAAGCGACTTTGCATTCGATGGGGGCTTGTTTGGCGGCTCGAAACGCATGAACCTTGCGTATTTGCATAAAACTAAGGCTTTTTGATCTAATATTACGAGCTGGAACACCTACAGCCAAAGAAAAAGGCTAATGTTCGATATCGATATAAAGCGACTTTGCATTCGATGGGGGCTTGTTTGGCGGCTCGAATCGCAAGAATCTTGCGTATTTGCATAAAACTAAGGCTTTTTCATCTAATATTACGAGCTGGATCACCTACAGCCAAAGCAAAACGCTAATGTTCGATTTCGATATAAAGCGACTTTGCATTCGATGGGAGCTTGTTTGGCGGCTCGAAACGCATACATCTCGCGTATTTACATAAAACTAAGGCTTTCCTATCTCTTATTACGAGCTGGAATACCTACAACCGATGCAAAACGCCATTGTTCGATTTCGACATAAAGCGAATTTGCATCCGATGAGGGCTTGTTTGGCAGCTTGAAACGCATGAATCTTGCGTAATTACGTAAAACTAAGGCTTTTTGATCTCATATTACGAGCTGGAACACCTACAGCCGAAGCAAAACCCTAATGTTCGATTTCGATATAAAGCGAATTTGCATCCGATGAGGGCTTGTTTGGCAGCTTGAAACGCATGAATCTTGCGTAATTACGTAAAACTAAGGCTTTTTGATCTCATATTACGAGCTGGAACACCTACAGCCGAAGCAAAACGCTAATGTTCGATTTCGATATAAAGCGACTTTGCATTCGATGGGGGCTTGTTTGGCGGCTCGAAACGCATGAATCTTGCGTATTTGCATAAAACTAAGGCTTTTTGATCTAATATTACGAGCTGGAACACCTACAGCTAAAGCAAAAGGCTAATGTTCGATTACGATATAAAGCGAATTTGCATTCGATGGGTGCTTGTTTGGTGGCTCGAAACGCATGAATCTTGCGTAATTACGTAAAACTAAGGCTTTTTGATCTCATATTACGAGCTGGAACGCCTACAGCCGAAGCAAAACGCTAATGTTCGATTTCGATATAAAGCGACTTTGCATTCGATGGGGGCTTGTTTGGCGTCTCGAAACGCATGAATCTTGCGTATTTGCATAAAACTAAGGCTTTTTGATCTAATATTTCGAGCTGGAACACCTACAGCTAAAGCAAAAGGCTAATGTTCGATTTCGATATAAAGCGACTTTGCATTCGATGGGGGCTTGTTTGGCGGCTCGAAACGCATGAATCTTGCGTATTTGTATAAAACTAAGGCTTTTTGATCTAATATTCCGAGCTGGAACACCTACAGCTAAAGCTAAAGGCTAATGTTCGATTACGATATAAAGCGAATTTGCATTTGATGGGGGCTTGTTTGGCAGCTAGAAATGCAAAAATCTTGCGTATTTACGTAAAACTAAGGCTTTTTGATCTCATATTACGAGCTGGAACACCTACAGCCGAAGCAAAACGCTAGTGTTCGATTTCGATATAAAGCGACTTTGCATTCGATGGGAGCTTGTTTGGCGGCTCGAAACGCATACATCTCGCGTATTTACGTAAAACTAAGGCTTTCCTATCTCTTATTACGAGCTGGAATACCTACAACCGATGCAAAACGCCATTGTTCGATTTCGACATAAAGCGAATTTGCATCCGATGAGGGCTTGTTTGGCAGCTTGAAACGCATGAATCTTGCGTAATTACGTAAAACTAAGGCTTTTTGATCTCATATTACGAGCTGGAACACCTACAGCCGAAGCAAAACCCTAATGTTCGATTTCGATATAAAGCGACTTTGCATTCGATGGGGGCTTGTTTGGCGGCTCGAAACGCATGAATCTTGCGTATTTGTATAAAACTAAGGCTTTTTGATCTAATATTCCGAGCTGGAATACCTACAGCTAAAGCAAAAGGCTAATGTTCGAATACGATATAAAGCGAATTTGCATTCGATGGGGGCTTGTTTGGCAGCTCGAAATGCAAAAATTTTCCGTATTTACGTAAAACTAAGGCTTTTTGATCTCATATTACGAGCTGGAACGCCTACAGCCGAAGCAAAACGCTAATGTTCGATTTCGATATAAAGCGACTTTGCATTCGATGGGGGCTTGTTTGGGAGCTCGAAACGCATGAATCTTGCGTAAGTACGTAAAACTAAGGCTTTTTGATCTCATATTACGAGCTGGAACACCTACAGCCGAAGCAAAACGCTAATGTTCGATTTCGATATAAAGCGACTTTGCATTCGATGGGGGCTTGTTTGGCGGCTCGAAACGCATGAATCTTGCGTATTTGTATAAAACTAAGGCTTTTTGATCTAATATTCCGAGCTGGAACACCTACAGCTAAAGCAAAAGGCTAATGTTCGATTACGATATAAAGCGAATTTGCATTCGATGGGTGCTTGTTTGGTGGCTCGAAACGCATGAATCTTGCGTAATTACGTAGAACTAAGGCTCTTTGATCTCATATTACGAGCTGGAACGCCTACAGCCAAAGCAAAAGGCTAATGTTCGATTTCGATATAAAGCGACTTTGCATTCGATGGGGGCTTGTTTGGCGTCTCGAAACGCATGAATCTTGCGTATTTGCATAAAACTAAGGCTTTTTGATCTAATATTTCGAGCGTGAACACCTACAGCCAAAGCAAAAGGCTAATGTTCGATTTCGATATAAAGCGACTTTGCATTCGATGGGGGCTTGTTTGGCGGCTCGAAACGCAAGAATCTTGCGTATTTGCATAAGACTAAGGCTTTTTCATCTAATATTACGAGCTGGATCACCTACAGCCAAAGCAAAACGCTAATGTTCGATTTCGATATAAAGCGACTTTGCATTCGATGGGGGCTTGTTTGGGAGCTCGAAACGCATGAATCTTGCGTAAGTACGTAAAACTAAGGCTTTTTGATCTCATATTACGAGCTGGAACACCTACAGCTAAAGCAAAAGGCCAATGTTCGATTACGATATAAAGCGAATTTGCATTCGATGGGTGCTTGTTTGGTGGCTCGAAACGCATGAATCTTGCGTAATTACGTAAAACTAAGGCTTTTTGATCTCATATTACGAGCTGGAACGCCTACAGCCGAAGCAAAACGCTAATGTTCGATTTCGATATAAAGCGACTTTGCATTCGATGGGGGCTTGTTTGGCGTCTCGAAACGCATGAATCTTGCGTATTTGCATAAAACTAAGGCTTTTTGATCTAATATTTCGAGCGTGAACACCTACAGCCAAAGCAAAAGGCTAATGTTCGATTTCGATATAAAGCGACTTTGCATTCGATGGGGGCTTGTTTGGCGTCTCGAAACGCATGAATCTTGCGTATTTGCATAAAACTAAGGATTTTTGATCTAATATTACGAGCTGGAAGACCTACAGCTAAAGCAAAAGGCCAATGTTCGATTACGATATAAAGCGAATTTGCATTCGATGGGTGCTTGATTGGTGGCTCGAAACGCATGAATCTTGCGTAATTACGTAAAACTAAGGCTTTTTGATCTCATATTACGAGCTGGAACGCCTACAGCCGAAGCAAAACGCTAATGTTCGATTTCGATATAAAGCGACTTTGCATTCGATGGGGGCTTGTTTGGGAGCTCGAAACGCATGAATCTTGCGTAAGTACGTAAAACTAAGGCTTTTTGATCTCATATTACGAGCTGGAACACCTACAGCCGAAGCAAAACGCTAATGTTCAATTTCGATATAAAGCGACTTTGCATTCGATGGGGGCTTGTTTGGCGGCTCGAAACGCATGAATCTTGCGTATTTGCATAAAACTAAGGCTTTTTGATCTAATATTACGAGCTGGAACACCTACAGCTAAAGCAAAAGGCTAATGTTCGATTACGATATAAAGCGAATTTGCATTCGATGGGTGCTTGTTTGGTGGCTCGAAACGCATGAATCTTGCGTAATTACGTAAAACTAAGGCTTTTTGATCTCATATTACGAGCTGGAACGCCTACAGCCGAAGCAAAACGCTAATGTTCGATTTCGATATAAAGCGACTTTGCATTCGATGGGGGCTTGTTTGGCGTCTCGAAACGCATGAATCTTGCGTATTTGCATAAAACTAAGGATCTTTGATCTAATATTTCGAGCTGGAACACCTACAGCTAAAGCAAAAGGCTAATGTTCGATTTCGATATAAAGCGACTTTGCATTCGATGGGGGCTTGTTTGGTGGCTCGAAACGCATGAATCTTGCGTAATTACGTAGAACTAAGGCTTTTTGATCTCATATTACGAGCTAGAACACCTACAGCAGAAACAAAACGCTAATGTTCGATTTCGAAATAAAGCGACTTTGCATTCGATGGGAGCTTGTTTGGCGTCACGAAACGCGTAAATCTCGCGTATTTACGTAAAACTAAGGCTTTTCTATTTCATATTACGAGCTTGAACACCTACAGCCGAAGCAAAACGCTAATGTTCGATTTCGATATAAAGCGACTTTGCATTCGATGGGGGCTTGTTTGGCGGCTCGAAACGCATGAATCCTGCGTATTTGCATAAAACTAAGGCTTTTTGATCTCATATTACGAGCTGGAACACCTACAGCCGAAGCAAAACGCTAGTGTTCGATTTCGATATAAAGCGACTTTGCATTCGATGGGAGCTTGTTTGGCGGCTCGAAACGCATACATCTCGCGTATTTACGTAAAACTAAGGCTTTCCTATCTCTTATTACGAGCTGGAATACCTACAACCGATGCAAAACGCCATTGTTCGATTTCGACATAAAGCGAATTTGCATCCGATGAGGGCTTGTTTGGCAGCTTGAAACGCATGAATCTTGCGTAATTACGTAAAAGTAAGGCTTTTTGATCTCATATTACGAGCTGGAACACCTACAGCCGAAGCAAAACCCTAATGTTCGATTTCGATATAAAGCGACTTTGCATTCGATGGTGGCTTGTTTGGTGGCTCGAAACGCATGAATCTTGCGTATTTGCATAAAAATAAGGCTTTTTCATCTCATATTACGAGCTGGAACACCTACAGCCGAAGCAAAACGCTAATGTTCGATTTCGATATAAAGCGACTTTGCATTCGATGGGGGCTTGTTTGGCGGCTCGAAACGCATGAATCCTGCGTATTTGCATAAAACTAAGGCTTTTTGATCTCATATTACGAGCTGGAACGCCTACAGCCGAAGCAAAACGCAAATGTTCGATTTCGATATAAAGCGACTTTGCATTCGATGGGGGCTTGTTTGGCGTCTCGAAACGCATGAATCTTGCGTATTTGCATAAAACTAAGGATTTTTGATCTAATATTTCGAGCGTGAACACCTACAGCCTAAGCAAAAGGCTAATGTTCAATTTCGATATAAAGCGACTTTGCATTCGATGGGGGCTTGTTTGGCGGCTCGAAACGCATGAACCTTGCGTATTTGCATAAAACTAAGGCTTTTTGATCTAATATTACGAGCTGGAACACCTACAGCCAAAGAAAAAGGCTAATGTTCGATATCGATATAAAGCGACTTTGCATTCGACGGGGGCTTGTTTGGCGGCTCGAAACGCAAGAATCTTGCGTATTTGCATAAAACTAAGGCTTTTTCATCTAATATTACGAGCTGGATCACCTACAGCCAAAGCAAAACGCTAATGTTCGATTTCGATATAAAGCGACTTTGCATTCGATGGGAGCTTGTTTGGCGGCTCGAAACGCATACATCTCGCGTATTTACATAAAACTAAGGCTTTCCTATCTCTTATTACGAGCTGGAATACCTACAACCGATGCAAAACGCCATTGTTCGATTTCGACATAAAGCGAATTTGCATCCGATGAGGGCTTGTTTGGCAGCTTGAAACGCATGAATCTTGCGTAATTACGTAAAACTAAGGCTTTTTGATCTCATATTACGAGCTGGAACACCTACAGCCGAAGCAAAACCCTAATGTTCGATTTCGATATAAAGCGACTTTGCATTCGATGGTGGCTTGTTTGGTGGCTCGAAACGCATGAATCTTGCGTATTTGCATAAAAATAAGGCTATTTCATCTCATATTACGAGCTGGAACACCTACAGCCGAAGCAAAACGCTAATGTTCGATTTCGATATAAAGCGACTTTGCATTCGATGGGAGCTTGTTTGGCGGCTCGAAACGCATACATCTCGCGTATTTACGTAAAACTAAGGCTTTCCTATCTCTTATTACGAGCTGGAATACCTACAACCGATGCAAAACGCCATTGTTCGATTTCGACATAAAGCGAATTGGCATCCGATGAGGGCTTGTTTGGCGGCTCGAAACGCATGAATCCTGCGTATTTGCATAAAACTAAGGCTTTTTGATCTCATATTACGAGCTGGAACACCTACAGCCGAAGCAAAACCCTAATGTTCGATTTCGATATAAAGCGACTTTGCATTCGATGGGGGCTTGTTTGGCGTCTCGAAACGCATGAATCTTGCGTATTTGCATAAAACTAAGGATTTTTGATCTAATATTTCGAGCGTGAACACCTACAGCCTAAGCAAAAGGCTAATGTTCGATTTCGATATAAAGCGACTTTGCATTCGATGGGGGCTTGTTTGGCGGCTCGAAACGCATGAACCTTGCGTATTTGCATAAAACTAAGGCTTTTTGATCTAATATTACGAGCTGGAACACCTACAGCCAAAGAAAAAGGCTAATGTTCGATATCGATATAAAGCGACTTTGCATTCGATGGGGGCTTGTTTGGCGGCTCGAAACGCAAGAATCTTGCGTATTTGCATAAAACTAAGGCTTTTTCATCTAATATTACGAGCTGGATCACCTACAGCCAAAGCAAAACGCTAATGTTCGATTTCGATATAAAGCGACTTTGCATTCGATGGGAGCTTGTTTGGCGGCTCGAAACGCATACATCTCGCGTATTTACATAAAACTAAGGCTTTCCTATCTCTTATTACGAGCTGGAATACCTACAACCGATGCAAAACGCCATTGTTCGATTTCGACATAAAGCGAATTTGCATCCGATGAGGGCTTGTTTGGCAGCTTGAAACGCATGAATCTTGCGTAATTACGTAAAAGTAAGGCTTTTTGATCTCATATTACGAGCTGGAACACCTACAGCCGAAGCAAAACCCTAATGTTCGATTTCGATATAAAGCGACTTTGCATTCGATGGTGGCTTGTTTGGTGGCTCGAAACGCATGAATCTTGCGTATTTGCATAAAAATAAGGCTTTTTCATCTCATATTACGAGCTGGAACACCTACAGCCGAAGCAAAACGCTAATGTTCGATTTCGATATAAAGCGACTTTGCATTCGATGGGGGCTTGTTTGGCGGCTCGAAACGCATGAATCCTGCGTATTTGCATAAAACTAAGGCTTTTTGATCTCATATTACGAGCTGGAACGCCTACAGCCGAAGCAAAACGCAAATGTTCGATTTCGATATAAAGCGACTTTGCATTCGATGGGGGCTTGTTTGGCGTCTCGAAACGCATGAATCTTGCGTATTTGCATAAAACTAAGGATTTTTGATCTAATATTTCGAGCGTGAACACCTACAGCCTAAGCAAAAGGCTAATGTTCAATTTCGATATAAAGCGACTTTGCATTCGATGGGGGCTTGTTTGGCGGCTCGAAACGCATGAACCTTGCGTATTTGCATAAAACTAAGGCTTTTTGATCTAATATTACGAGCTGGAACACCTACAGCCAAAGAAAAAGGCTAATGTTCGATATCGATATAAAGCGACTTTGCATTCGACGGGGGCTTGTTTGGCGGCTCGAAACGCAAGAATCTTGCGTATTTGCATAAAACTAAGGCTTTTTCATCTAATATTACGAGCTGGATCACCTACAGCCAAAGCAAAACGCTAATGTTCGATTTCGATATAAAGCGACTTTGCATTCGATGGGAGCTTGTTTGGCGGCTCGAAACGCATACATCTCGCGTATTTACATAAAACTAAGGCTTTCCTATCTCTTATTACGAGCTGGAATACCTACAACCGATGCAAAACGCCATTGTTCGATTTCGACATAAAGCGAATTTGCATCCGATGAGGGCTTGTTTGGCAGCTTGAAACGCATGAATCTTGCGTAATTACGTAAAACTAAGGCTTTTTGATCTCATATTACGAGCTGGAACACCTACAGCCGAAGCAAAACCCTAATGTTCGATTTCGATATAAAGCGACTTTGCATTCGATGGTGGCTTGTTTGGTGGCTCGAAACGCATGAATCTTGCGTATTTGCATAAAAATAAGGCTATTTCATCTCATATTACGAGCTGGAACACCTACAGCCGAAGCAAAACGCTAATGTTCGATTTCGATATAAAGCGACTTTGCATTCGATGGGAGCTTGTTTGGCGGCTCGAAACGCATACATCTCGCGTATTTACGTAAAACTAAGGCTTTCCTATCTCTTATTACGAGCTGGAATACCTACAACCGATGCAAAACGCCATTGTTCGATTTCGACATAAAGCGAATTGGCATCCGATGAGGGCTTGTTTGGCGGCTCGAAACGCATGAATCCTGCGTATTTGCATAAAACTAAGGCTTTTTGATCTCATATTACGAGCTGGAACACCTACAGCCGAAGCAAAACCCTAATGTTCGATTTCGATATAAAGCGACTTTGCATTCGATGGGGGCTTGTTTGGCGTCTCGAAACGCATGAATCTTGCGTATTTGCATAAAACTAAGGATTTTTGATCTAATATTTCGAGCGTGAACACCTACAGCCTAAGCAAAAGGCTAATGTTCGATTTCGATATAAAGCGACTTTGCATTCGATGGGGGCTTGTTTGGCGGCTCGAAACGCATGAACCTTGCGTATTTGCATAAAACTAAGGCTTTTTGATCTAATATTACGAGCTGGAACACCTACAGCCAAAGAAAAAGGCTAATGTTCGATATCGATATAAAGCGACTTTGCATTCGATGGGGGCTTGTTTGGCGGCTCGAAACGCAAGAATCTTGCGTATTTGCATAAAACTAAGGCTTTTTCATCTAATATTACGAGCTGGATCACCTACAGCCAAAGCAAAACGCTAATGTTCGATTTCGATATAAAGCGACTTTGCATTCGATGGGAGCTTGTTTGGCGGCTCGAAACGCATACATCTCGCGTATTTACATAAAACTAAGGCTTTCCTATCTCTTATTATGAGCTGGAATACCTACAACCGATGCAAAACGCCATTGTTCGATTTCGATATAAAGCGACTTTGCATTCGATGGGGGCTTGTTTGGCGGCTCGAAACGCATGAATCTTGCGTATTTGCATAAAACTAAGGCTTTATGATCTAATATTACGAGCTGGAACGCCTACAGCCAAAGCAAAAGGCTTATGTTCGATTTCGATATAAAGCGACTTTGCATTCGATGGGGGCTTGTTTGGCGGCTCGGATCGCATGAATCTTGCGTATTTACGTAAAAATAAGGCTTTTTGATCTCATATTACGAGCTGGAATACCTACAGCAGAAACAAAACGCTAATGTTCGATTTCGATATAAAGCGAATTTGCATTCGATGAGGGCTCTTTTGGCAGCTAGAAATGCAAAAATCTTGCGTATTTACGTAAAACTAAGGCTTTTTGATCTCATATTACGAGCTGGAACACCTACAGCCGAAGCAAAACCCTAATGATCGATTTCGATATAAAGCGACTTTGCATTCGATGGTGGCTTGTTTGGTGGCTAGAAACGCATGAATCTTGCGTATTTGCATAAAAATAAGGCTTTTTCATCTCATATTACGAGCTGGAACACCTACAGCCGAAGCAAAACGCTAATGTTCGATTTCGATATAAAGCGACTTTGCATTCGATGGGGGCTTGTTTGGCGGCTCGAAACGCATGAATCCTGCGTATTTGCATAAAACTAAGGCTTTTTGATCTCATATTACGAGCTGGAACGCCTACAGCCGAAGCAAAACGCAAATGTTCGATTTCGATATAAAGCGACTTTGCATTCGATGGGGGCTTGTTTGGCGTCTCGAAACGCATGAATCTTGCGTATTTGCATAAAACTAAGGATTTTTGATCTAATATTTCGAGCGTGAACACCTACAGCCTAAGCAAAAGGCTAATGTTCGATTTCGATATAAAGCGACTTTGCATTCGATGGGGGCTTGTTTGGCGGCTCGAAACGCATGAACCTTGCGTATTTGCATAAAACTAAGGCTTTTTGATCTAATATTACGAGCTGGAACACCTACAGCCAAAGAAAAAGGCTAATGTTCGATATCGATATAAAGCGACTTTGCATTCGATGGGGGCTTGTTTGGCGGCTCGAAACGCAAGAATCTTGCGTATTTGCATAAAACTAAGGCTTTCCTATCTCTTATTACGAGCTGGAATACCTACAACCGATGCAAAACGCCATTGTTCGATTTCGACATAAAGCGAATTTGCATCCGATGAGGGCTTGTTTAGCAGCTTGATACGCATGAATCTTGCGTAATTACGTAAAACTAAGGCTTTTTGATCTCATATTACGAGCTGGAACACCTACAGCCGAAGCAAAACCCTAATGTTCGATTTCGATATAAAGCGACTTTGCATTCGATGGTGGCTTGTTTGGTGGCTCGAAACGCATGAATCTTGCGTATTTGCATAAAAATAAGGCTTTTTCATCTCATATTACGAGCTGGAACACCTACAGCCGAAGCAAAACGCTAATGTTCGATTTCGATATAAAGCGACTTTGCATTCGATGGGAGCTTGTTTGGCGGCTCGAAACGCATACATCTCGCGTATTTACGTAAAACTAAGGCTTTCCTATCTCTTATTACGAGCTGGAATACCTACAACCGATGCAAAACGCCATTGTTCGATTTCGACATAAAGCGAATTTGCATCCGATGAGGGCTTGTTTGGCAGCTTGAAACGCATGAATATTGCGTAATTACGTAAAACTAAGGCTTTTTGATCTCATATTACGAGCTGGAACACCTACAGCCGAAGCAAAACCCTAATGTTCGATTTCGATATAAAGCGACTTTGCATTCGATGGTGGCTTGTTTGGTGGCTCGAAACGCATGAATCTTGCGTATTTGCATAAAAATAAGGCTTTTTCATCTCATATTACGAGCTGGAACACCTACAGCCGAAGCAAAACGCTAATGTTCGATTTCGATATAAAGCGACTTTGCATTCGATGGGGGCTTGTTTGGCGGCTCGAAACGCATGAATCCTGCGTATTTGCATAAAACTAAGGCTTTTTGATCTCATATTACGAGCTGGAACGCCTACAGCCGAAGCAAAACGCAAATGTTCGATTTCGATATAAAGCGACTTTGCATTCGATGGGGGCTTGTTTGGCGTCTCGAAACGCATGAATCTTGCGTATTTGCATAAAACTAAGGATTTTTGATGTAATATTTCGAGCGTGAACACCTACAGCCAAAGCAAAAGGCTAATGTTCGATTTCGATATAAAGCGACTTTGCATTCGATGGGGGCTTGTTTGGCGGCTCGAAACGCATGAATCTTGCGTATTTGCATAAAACTAAGGCTTTTTGATCTAATATTACGAGCTGGAACGCCTACAGCCAAAGCAAAAGGCTAATGTTCGATTTCGATATAAAGCGACTTTGCATTCGATGGGGGCTTGTTTGGCGGCTCGGATCGCATGAATCTTGCGTATTTACGTAAAAATAAGGCTTTTTGACCTCATATTACGAGCTGGAATGGCTACAGCAGAAACAAAACGCTAATGTTCGATTTCGATATAAAGCGAATTTGCATTCGATGAAGGCTCTTTTGGCAGCTAGAAATGCAAAAATCTTGCGTATTTACGTAAAACTAAGGCTTTTTGATCTCATATTACGAGCTGGAACACCTACAGCCGAAGCAAAACGCTAGTGTTCGATTGCGATATAAAGCGACTTTGCATTCGATGGGAGCTTGTTTGGCGGCTCGAAACGCATACATCTCGCGTATTTACGTAAAACTAAGGCTTTCCTATCTCTTATTACGAGCTGGAATACCTACAACCGATGCAAAACGCCATTGTTCGATTTCGACATAAAGCGAATTTGCATCCGATGAGGGCTTGTTTGGCAGCTTGAAACGCATGAATCTTGCGTAATTACGTAAAACTAAGGCTTTTTGATCTCATATTACGAGCTGGAACACCTACAGCCGAAGCAAAACCCTAATGTTCGATTTCGATATAAAGCGACTTTGCATTCGATGGGGGCTAGTTTGGCGGTTCGCAATGCATGAATCTTGCTTATTTACGTAAAACTATGCCTTTTTGATCTCGCATTACGAGCTGGAAGGCCTACAGCCGAAGCAATGCGTAAATGTTCGATTTCGATATAAACCGACTTTGCATTCGATGGGGGCTTGTTTGGCGGTTAGAAACGCATGAATCTTGCGTATTTACGTGAAAATAAGGCTTTTTGATCTCGAATTTCGAGCTGAAACGCCTACAGCCGAAGCAAAACGCAAATTTTCGATTTCAATACAAATCGACGTTGCATTCGATGGGGGCGTGTTTGGCGGTTCGAAACGCATGAATCTTGCGTAATTACGTAAAACTAAGGCTTTTTGATCTCATATTACGAGCTGGAACGCCTACAGCCGAAGCAAAACGCTAATGTTCGATTTCGATATAAAGCGACTTTGCATTCGATGGGGGCTTGTTTGGCGTCTCGAAACGCATGAATCTTGCGTATTTGCATAAAACTAAGGCTTTCCTATCTCTTATTACGAGCTGGAATACCTACAACCGATGCAAAACGCCATTGTTCGATTTCGACATAAAGCGAATTTGCATCCGATGAGGGCTTGTTTAGCAGCTT
>CAXHKB010000067.1:0-25505 GCA_964017025.1 Stenichneumon culpator
GAGAGAGGGAGAGAGAGGGAGAGAGAGGGAGAGAGAGGGAGAGAGAGGGAGAGAGAGGGAGAGAGAGGGGAGAGAGAGGGAGAGAGAGGGAGAGAGAGGGAGAGAGAGGGAGAGAGAGGGAGAGAGAGGGAGAGAGAGGGAGAGAGAGGAGAGAGAGGGAGAGAGAGGGAGAGAGAGGGAGAGAGAGGGAGAGAGAGGGAGAGAGAGGGAGAGAGAGGGAGAGAGAGGGGAGAGAGAGGGAGAGAGAGGGAGAGAGAGGGAGAGAGAGGGAGAGAGAGGAGAGAGAGGGAGAGAGAGGGAGAGAGAGAGAGAGGAGAGAGAGAGGGAGAGAGAGAGGGAGAGAGAGAGGGAGAGAGAGAGGGAGAGAGAGAGGGAGAGAGAGAGGGAGAGAGAGAGGGAGAGAGAGAGGGAGAGAGAGAGGAGAGAGAGAGGGAGAGAGAGAGGGAGAGAGAGAGGGAGAGAGAGAGGGAAGAGAGAGAGGGAGAGAGAGAGGGAGAGAGAGAGGGAGAGAGAGAGGGAGAGAGAGAGGGAGAGAGAGAGGGAGAGAGAGAGGGAGAGAGAGGGAGAGAGAGGGAGAGAGAGAGAGAGGAGAGAGAGGGAGAGAGAGGGAGAGAGAGGGAGAGAGAGGGAGAGAGGGAGAGAGAGGGAGAGGGAGAGGGAGAGAGAGGGCAGAGAGGAGAGAGGGAGAGAGGGATGAGAGGGAGAGAGGGAGAGAGGTGAGAGGGAGAGAGGGATGAGAGAGAGACGGAGAGGGAGGGGAGGGAGGGAGGGAGGGAGGGAGGGGGGAGAGAGAGAGAGAGAGAGAGTTCGAGTCCGAGTCCGAGTCCGAGTCCGAGTCCGAGTCCGAGTCGAGTTCGAGTCCGAGTCCGAGTCGAGTTGATGAGTTTTATTGTGCCCAAGTTAGACTAAAGGGCAAAGTTTCACAAATCAAAGCATAGCAGCAAACAAAATAGCGAGAGTTATAGTGTGAGCACAACAAGAAATTACAGTTCAAAAACTTACGACTAGGTAAGGACTAAAGCTTAGGGGCTACGAACTACGACTAATTAGATAATTAAAAATATAGTTTAATATATTGTAACTGTCACTCGGTGACTAATAGAATATAAAATGCGATAACAATTTAGTGATCACAGTTACAGTTACGATAGACGCACTTGATCCACCTCTAATTGAAACAGGTGATCAAAGAGACGACACTCGAATATCGCAAGCGAAGGCGATGTAATAACCGACGCAGGAAGAGAATGCCAGAGGTAAATCGTCGACAGAAGAAAGGCATTGCGATAAGTGGTCGTACGGTGGAGAGGGATGACGATAGATGGACTCTGCGGGGTCTGACGAGTTTGTCGAGACGCGCTGGTTACACGTCTGATGAAGACCTCACTCAGATACGATGGTGACTGCAGGTGAAGGATTTTGTAGACTTGTATGCCAATGAAATAATTCCGACGATTTTTTACCGAGAGCCAACGCAGCTGATGGCGGTAGCGAAGGTTGAAAATAAAACGAACGCACATATTGATAAGACGCTGGAGCGTAGTGTTCAATTCTTCGGTTAGACTGTGGTAGACCGCACAGCAGTAGTCAAGGTGAGGGAAGATTAGCGTAGAGACAAGCTTAATTCGGAGATCTGTCGATAAAGAGTTCTTGTGATATTTTAGCTTATGGAGTGATGCGTGAACTTTCTGGGAAATGTGGGAGATGTGCTTATTCCAAGAAAGATTAGCAGAGAGGTGAACGCCAAGGTTACATGCTTCACTCACAAAAGGAACAATAGTGTTGTTGATCTTGTAACGCAGTTTCGCACGAGTGTCCTTGCCGGAACCCTGATTGTTCTTTAATTAAGATATTATTCGTATCAATGTATGTTCGTAGTTGGTTTTTAACCATTTGCTCTAATATTTGTTCATATACAGGAAGTGTATTTATTGGCCTATATTCTTCTGCTTTTATACTACCGGTCACTTTAGGTATTGGTGTGATTATCGACGTTTTCCATTTCTCTGGTACCTTCCCTTCTTGCATCGACCGATTAAATACATTGATAAGAATATCTCGATTACACTCCCAGGTCATTTTTATCATTTCTACTGTTATCCCCTTTTTTGCGCCTTTTTTTTCATCCAATTTATTTATTACAGTATTCAATTCTTCGATCTTTATTTCACTAAACTTTTGAAATTTAATATTATCTGCTATAATATTACTTCCCTCCCCGTTAACATCCTGTTCTGTCACATTTTCTATTTCTTTCACTATTTCCTCTACACTTTCTACGAAAAATCGATTAAATTTATTTGCTATTTGATTCGGGTCCGTACACAATACTTTTTTGAATTCAATTCCTCGAGATACTACATTCTTCTTTTTATCACCTATCAATTCTTTCAGCGTCTTCCACATTTTCCTTCCATTATTCTTTTGTTGATCTATATTTTGTTCATAGTATACCTTTTTATTTTCTCTGATCTTACTTACTACTTCATTTCTCTTTGTTTTATATAGATCCCATTTCCTTTTCGTTTTTTCTCTAATAGCTTCTTTATATGCATTATCTCTACTATCACACATTTTTTTCACGTCCTCATTTATCCACGGCTTATCAACCCACTTAGTTAACATAGTTTTTCTAACGAATGGAGCCAAATTGTCCATCGTCTCTATGATATTTTCCATCGAAGCATTCGCAAGTTCTGTTACAGTCATTACCCTGTTTTCTGTTGTCGTCATTTTATTTTTTTAAATCTCGTTAAATCTCTCTTTATTAAATTTACTATAGTCCCTTTTATAATATTCTGTTCGTTCATTGTCAATTTCTTTATTATTTAGTACAATTTTAACTATATTGTGATCAGTAATTTTTGGTGTTGTTAGCACTTCCGTTTGTATATAAGAGTTCGAAAATGTCAAATCAATTATTGTTTCTGAACTGCTTGTTATTCTAGTCGGTTTGTTGATATACTGTTTCAGTCCTAGTGATTTCATATTGTTTAACAGTCTTTTTGTATACGAATTTTGTTTATTAACATCTAAATTAAAATCTCCCATTACTATTACATGTCCCATATCGATAATCTCTTCACATTATCTTAATAACAATTCAATGAATTTTCCATCGCTTGCACTTGGTGAGTGATAAAAGTTGCCGATAATCAAACCTTGATATTTATCTTGCAGTTGTATTACATTTAACCACATGTTTTGTTCACTATTTTTGTTACTTACTATTTTGTAGTTTGTTCCCTTCTTAATATACGTCAGTACACCCCTCGTTCTATTATTTTCACTGTTTGTCCTTAATACTTCATAGGTATTAATGCTTAATTCGATATCTGCTACATCGTCTGTAATATGCGTTTCCGTTAGGCATAGTATCTTTGGTTTCATTTCATTAATTAATTTCTCAATTTCATCCTTATTTTTAATAAATCCTTGTGCGTTTAACAATGTAATAGAACTTAGATTATCTTTCACCTTGTAACTGTTTGGCTATCGGCGAACACCCGATTCCGAGCCACAACCGATATTATTTGCATAGAGTGAGATAGCGCGAGGTGTAAGTGGCGCCACCTGCCACGATCGAGCAGCGGCTCGATCGATAGCCAACGCCGTGCACGCGCAAAGGCTAAGAATAGCGAGGATTCGGAAGCACAGCGGCGCTGCCGGCGGAATTGCGCCGAAAGCTCGCTCAAGGACGAAGAAAGGCGAAAGCGAGGGAAAATCGGCCACACCGATTGGACGAAAATGACGACATAAAACTTGCACACGGCACCGACCGAGCACACTATTCGCTCGGCGGGTAACACCGGACGATCGTCACTACGCTACCGACCCGGGATTGGAGGGTAGAAGACGAGGATGCTCTCAACCAATAAGAAAATTAATAATCGGCCGATCGCATGCAGACGCGAGTCCGCCAAAACCCTGCAGAACCGACGGAGAAGGGGAGCAAAATCGGGGTATAAAAGACGGCGATTTCGACAATCGATGACCAGTTCATCAGTCAACGATCTACTTTACCATCGGCCAGCTCTCCAAGGACTAACAGTGAAAAGTGAAAAGTGAATAGTAACAGTGAATAAAAGTGAATTAAAGTGAAATAGTGCCAAATTGGACTTATAAAATTTTGTGTGTCGTGGACTTATAAAATCGGTGCGATTCGGACTTATAAAATTTCTGTGCCGTACGGACTTATAAAATTTGTGCCGTTCGGACTTATAAAATTTGTGCCGTTCGGACTCATAAACTTTGTGCCGGATTGAACTTATAAAATTTCTGTGCGATTCGGACTTATGAATTTTCTGTGCCGAGTGAACTTTGTGACGCCGTATTTTGGGCACGTCCCAAAAATTTAAAGTTTTCAAGAGAGAGAGAGTCGGCGCGCGCCCTCACCGAGCGCAGATCACATTTCTCGGGCAGATCCGAGGGGCTCAGTAGCGTTTAATCCGATACATTATTAATTACGTCGAACGATTTTCATGTACTATCCGCGCCTGGCGAGCGTCGAGCGACCGGAGGAGGAATTCGTACCGGTAGCCGAGAGCGTCAGCGCTACGAACATCGAGAGGAGACCGTCCCGACCGATTCCGAACGAAGCGGAAAGGATTGCCTTCGCCTGTACCTTCCGACGACAAACGGTGGACCGGGCGTTTCCCTGTGATGCCCACCTGCACAGGGATGTCGCACCTGCACTCACCGTTGCCTTCGTCTACAGCCGAGACTTCTCGCCGCGGCGAGCATGGCCTTGCGTCAGGGCCGATTTAAATATTCGCGCGCGCGAGCGCTCGGCGAGCGATTAATTGCGAGGCTGCCCTGCGAGGCGCCGTTTAGCGTTAGGCCCGGCCGTGGGAACTAGAGTAGGCACGGGGGGTAAGCGAGTGAGCGGGGTGACGTCACGATCGCGATCGGAGAGAGTAGCGAGAGTTAGGGCATTCTTCCGGTGACCGGCGACAGTGACGGTGCGTTGCCCAGGACTCTTTCTCGATATCTCAACGGAATTGCGATTTTGGAACGCCTGAGAGGCATTAGAAGGAAGGAAGCGTTCTTGTCCTGTACGACCGATTTTCGAGACGTCATAGGAGGTCTAATTGAGCCCTTCATACCCTAAAATATACCGGTAAGCTTCTCGCAACTCGTCTACTGTAAATTTATTTGTCGTTGTCGACGCACCGGCATCGCCGGTGAACTGTACACGGAATAATCTCGGTCGAGACGTCGACCGTTGTTCCGGCCGTGTCGAAGCCCGCTTTTGTTTGTCGATTAACGGAGTAACCGGGAATTAAACCCGGCCTAGTTGAGAGTGCAGATAGTGCAAAAATCGCGTGGTAGAGTTGCGTCTTTGGTTGCCGAAAAGTGGCACGCGCGCGATACCGGTACTGAGCTCGCGCGCGGGTCTGGCCGGGAATTTTGGAAGAATTTGTTTTGTCTTCGTTGTTGTAATCTCCTGAAGAATTGTTTGCGAGTGCGCGTCGTGCGGGTCTCCGTGCCGTTTTTCGCGAGTTAAAGTTTCGTAGCCTTCGTCGACGGCGTCAGCCTCTCGACAGGTAAACCGGCGAAAATAAAGCGAAAACGGCCCGTGTCCGTATCGCCCCGGCTTCTCCGGGCGGCGCCTCTTAATTACGTGTTTGCCTGCACGCTTTCATATAATTTACCGGTAGGCCAGGAGGATTTTTCACCTTCCTCAGCGCACGGAGATTCGCGCGTCGCCGAGCGTTTCACGGCGGGTCCTTCTGACCTTGTCGCGTGACCGCTGCCGCGTTAGTCGCGCTGTGCTGCTCGATAGCCTACCGAGCGTATTATTTTCGTGTCGCGTACGCTAAGCCGAATATAGCAGGGACCCAGGGCTGGAGGATATTATCTGAAGAATATTTTATTGCCAATAACTAGAAGAGTATAGTATTGTAACTTTCGATTAATAATTTCATCGGGCGCTAGGCCAGTCCTTCCGACGGTGAACTGAGTAGCCGCCGGGAGTGTAGTAGGGAACCTGATGTACCAGGTAGCTGTAAGATCTGGAAGATTGGAAAAAGAGAGCGAGAGTTTTGTTCCTTTGGTAACTTTGAGTTTATTTGAGCTTGGAATTTGAACTGACTTTACGACCCTAGTTTTCTTTTAATAAATTGTTATGCTCGTCTCTCATAGCTGGTTGTTGAGAGTTCGAATTGTTTATTGACGACCCGAATAAGATTTTCCCCCGAACCGCCCCTCTACCATTCCCCCAAGGCTGCAGCTAGTCGGAGCGCGACCTTGGTCTTTCCCGGACATCGATACCGATCGTGTCGCACGCTGCGTGCGGCTGGCGCCCAGGATTAAAATAAATAACGATCGAGAGACCGGGTTTTGTGGACGGATACCGGTAGCGGAGTTTGAAGTTGCCTCCACCCGGAAATTCCTCTCACAAAAGTGGCGCCCAACGTGGGGCCCACATTAACATCTTAGTGGGCTATAAAATCTTTTGGGTCGTTCCCTCCCCTGGAGCCAAAAATTTAGAGTAGTAATTTAGAGTGGAAAATGAATGAATGAATTTGGGATAAACGAATTTGAGGAAACAGGTGCTAATAGGCCTTTCGATTTTATTTGGTAATTATCTTTTATGCTCTCGCTCCGTCTTTTCAGATCGCTACCGGTAATATTAATATTATTTCGGTAATTTCGGCTTGGAACGTATCGCGTCTCGGATTTTCGGGCGAAGTTAGGACGGTTGGTGGAGAGTACCGTTAGCGTGTATTGTGTCGTCCGGTGTGTTTACGTCCGCTCGGGAGAGCACGGTGTTGTTTTGTTTTTGCTGTGCCGCTGCTTCTCGACGGATAGCGTAGCCAGCGGTTCGAACTGATTTAGGCTCGCTACGGGAACGAAATAATATTCGTGTATATTTGAAGAAAATTTTGCGTGAAGAATATTCGTCGAGTCGAGCGCGCTGAGCTGTCGATGGGATAGCGGGTGTCGCAATTATATGCGACCGAACGAATAGTTCTCCTTTGCTGTTGTCGATTGATCTCCTTGTCTTAAATTGATTGACTTACAAGTTATTTATCTAGCCATTTTATTTATTGACCTTTTTGATAACTTTAGGTTGTTTTTATTTATTGACGTTTTGAATTTATTTGTTTTTCTTACCCTTGGATACTCTTCTTGATATTTTAATTCGTTTACGGTTTAGTTTATTGACGTCTTAATTTATTGATACCTCGCCGTAAGAATCTTTTTCTTTTATTAGTTTAGATTGATCGTTTATTTATTGACATTTTTGTATTTACCATTTTTCGTAATCTATTGACTCTTTTACTATTATTGACTTTTTAAGTAATTTTAATTTGTTGACATTTACATTTATTGACATTTTAGTTTAGTGATTTTGTTTATTTTAGGGAGATTTATCTCGTGGACTCTTTCATTTCATTTGACATTTCTCTTTAGTTTACTGGCTGATTTATTGACCTGCCGAGTTAGCGATATTTTATTACACTGACATTTGTGTAATTGGTTATTTTTCGATTATTTAATTGTCTATTCTTTCTTTTCGGCCGCATTGCAGCGGCCCAGCAATTATTTGTGTATTTAATTTTAAGTTTGTGTTCTGGAGTCTGTCTGATTGTCCGCTGTTTTTGTTTGTTTTATTTTGTATTTGGCGACCATCGGGACTTCCTCTCTATTCGGTTGCCATTTTCGTCGCTCTGTTTTACCGGTATTTCGTGGCGCTTTAACCAGCTGCCTGAGCCGGAAATCCGAATTTTTCATACATAGTTTTTTTTTGGCTCTTGCTATTACTCGTTTACTAAAGTAGTTACTTTTCAGGAGATTTAAACTCGATATAACCCGGCTGCGGGAACAATGAGCGAATCCGATCTGCGTTTCGCGGCGGCGGTGGCGAGCGGAGAACTATCCGACGACTTTTTGCGAGGCGAGCTCGCGAGCCGTGGACTGTCCACTGTCGGGGCGAGGCCAGCGCTGATCGAGCGCGTGCTGTTCGCAATGCGTTCGCACTGGGACCGCATGGACATTAATCAAACGATGTTCGGAGATTTGCCTCGACATTCTCGGACTCAGACGTCGTCCGGTATCGGTACCGGTACAGCGGATGGTAGCGTGCGGATCGAGATGCCGCCGGAGCGGACGGATAGTCGCCGAGAAGGTAACCGTGGTAACTGTTCCCTGCCGTTGCGTCTGGAGTCAGGAGAAGCGAGCGGCGGCGCGTCAGCACCTGTCGCTAATTCGGTTCGAACTACCATGAATCGGTCGGCGCCGATTCCCGGGGGAGCGTCTTCGGGCGCGATTCCGCGGGTGGCGACGAATAATATCGCATCGAATAGCTTACCGTCAAATTACGCTACGCCGAATAATGCGGGTTCGAGTCAGGGTGGTGCTGCTGGAGCCTCGAGACCGGTAAACCACTCGACCATTTTTCCGTCTAGATCGTTTCCAACAAATCGGCCGTCGGGACCGATAAATAATCTTCCGAATTTTCCATCAAGGGATGCCGAAGTGTATCGAGATCGGGAGTTTTCGCGTTCGATGATTACTAACCCGGGTAGCGGAGTCCTTCCGGCACGGTCATCGCCCATTCATCCTCACGCGTCGGATCGCGAAGTGCATTTTGCAGGCGCACCTTGGGAAGTAACGTCCCCGGTAAGGCGTACCGGTCAATTCGTACCGGTATCGACAATGACGGCGTATAATACGATGCGTAAATGGGGGCTGCGTTTCTCCGGGGTTCGCGGAGAGGATGTCGAAGACTTTTTAGTTCGCATCGAAGAGGGTCGGTCGATGGTACCGATAAGCGATAACGATTTGCTGGGGTTTGCACCGTTCTTTTTGCATGGGATTGCGCGGATTTGGTATCGGAACGAACATGGCCGTTTCCGGAATTGGGCTGAATGCGTGGATGCCTTTCGGCGCCGCTTCTGCGATCCGGACTTACAATTTTCACTACGCGAAGAGATTTTACATCGAACCCAAGGGCCGGACGAGCCTATCTCGGACTATCTTACTTGCATTCGGGCTTTGTGCGAGCGCGTGAAGCCCCGTATTTCCGAAAGCGAACAGCTAGACTTCGCGCACAGAAATATGTTGCCGCGTTTGCAGGTAGCGATTCTGCGTGCCGATGTCCACACTTTTGAGGCGCTCGAGCGAATCGCGACGCGGATCGAGAGAAGCTATGGCTCCGCGCGTTACTACCAGCCTCCGCCGCCTCCTGAAAAATCACTTTTTCCGGAACTAGCTTATCGCGCGCATCGACCTCGCGCGCGGCAGGTAACATTCGGTGTTCTCGGAGAGCCGTGCACGGACTATCGCGACCGGTATGGGATGGGCGCGGTTAGTGACGGTCGCGCAGACTATTCACAATATGGGAGCGATCCCTTGGAGCATCAGCGTGGCTCGGAGGGACGCCATTTCTGCTGCTTCGGTACGCAGCAGCCCGAGCGGTCGGCACCGCGCACTACCGGTTCGAGTGGTTCGGCGCAGCAATCGCAGACACCTCCGGCGAGGCCTGCTTACGATCGAGGCAGGACGCCTCCGCGTCCGTATACTCCGGTGCGACCGGCCACGCCGGCGCGAAGTTTTGCTCGAGAACAACCGTCGACTTCGACGGCGACGGCTACGGTGGCTCGTTCGAATGTCGGAGATGGAAATCCGTTTCTACCGGTAAATCAGGCTGCATCGGGTGTGCCGAAGCCGCCGCTAAAAGATCAGGCTTGCTTAAATTGCGGTCAGAAAGGGCATTTTGCGCGCGGATGTCTGGCTCCGCGTAAAGTTCGTTGTTACCGATGTGGTAGAGAAGGTGAAACGACTCGTACGCAACACGAGTGTAAGGGAAACGGCAACGGGAACCGCCAATAAGAGCCGACGCGATTCCCTCGATACCGGTACAGGCTCACGACGAATCGACAGGAATATCGCGACAAATTATCGAAGATCTGTGTCATGCGATCCGTGATTCGGCAAGGCCTCGGACCCATCTGGTCCTCCTTCTCGATTTTATGGGGAAGGTTCTTCCGGCGGTCGTGGACAGCGGGGCGACCAGCACGTTTTTCGGGCCTGAGGGGTTGCTGTTAGCGGCACGGTTGGGTTTTACGCGAAGACGGACGCCGGATCGTCCTTGTACGGTCGCGAACGGAGCGACCATGATTTGTAACGAGGAAGTGGAATTCCCGGTGAAGCTGGAGGGACGGGAGCGAACCCTTGTCGCTCGCGTTTGTCCAGAGTTACCGGTACCGCTGTTGCTAGGACTCGACTCTCTTGGTCGATTACAAATCGTCGTCGATCATGAGCGACGAGTGTGGCATTTTAGCGGAGCGCCGACACGGGAATTTCATTTTGAGTCCGTTGAGGGGCCTGATCGTGTCGACGTGTGCGCCGCGATCTCAGATTTAACGACGGATGAGTCTCGGAGACTCGAGATCTTTTTAGCTGAACAGATTCCGCGATTAAAGAAGGCTCCGGGTCTTACTAATTTAATTCAGCACGTGATTAATGTCGGGAATAACTTACCGGTAAAGCAGCGTTACTATCCAGTTACCCCGATAATTCTACACGAAATACATAAGCAGATTGACGCGTTGCTGAAGGCGGATATTATCGAGCCATCGAATAGTAATTGGAGCAGCCCGATAGTAATGATTAAAAAACCGAATGGGACGTATCGGATGTGCATTGACTTTCGGAAAGTTAATGATTTATCGAAAAAGGATGCGTACCCTTTACCCTATATGGATCAGATTTTGGATCGATTGAGACGGGCGCATTACATCTCGACGCTCGATTTAAGCCAAGCGTTTCACCAGATCCCTCTGGAACGGGATTGTCGGGAAATAACGGCATTTACGGTACCGGGTAAAGGGTTGTACCAATACAAGCGCATGCCGTTCGGGCTGACGTCGGCACCGGCCACGTTTCAGCGTTTGTTGGACAAATTAATAGGGCCGGATATGGATCCGCATGCGTTCGCCTATCTAGACGACATTATAATCGTTACCGAAACGTTTGACGACCATCTTGAATGGCTTAAGCTCGTGTTCGATAAAGTTTTCTCGGCCGGCTTGCTTATCAATCCGGATAAGTGCGATTTTTGTTGCCGCGAGGTCAGGTATTTGGGGTTTTTGGTGAACCGTGAGGGGTTGCAAGCGGATCCGGCAAAAACAGCGCCGATACACGAATATCCCGCGCCGCGTAACGTCACGCAGGTACGCCGATTTTTGGGAATGACGTCGTGGTATCGCCGTTTTATTTCCGGTTACGCGATGGTAGCTGAACCTCTCACGAGGCTGACCAAAAAGTCTCAGGCCTGGGTATGGGGGGATGCGCAAAAAGCCGCGTTCGCGACTCTTAAGCAGGCGATGACACAGCCGCCGACCCTCGTACGACCGGACTTTTCGAAAATTTTCACCTTACAGACAGACGCGTGTCAAACGGGCTTAGGCGCGGTGCTTACGCAGGAGCACGACGGTGTAGAACATCCAATACACTTCGCGAGTCGTACGCTGTCCGATGCCGAGCGAAATTATACTGTTTCCAAGCAGGAGTGCCTAGCAATACTCTGGGCTGTGGATAAATTTCGTCCGTATCTGGACGGTTACCGGTTTCGCGTGATAACCGATCATGCCAGTCTGCAATGGCTCCGTAATTTGAAGGATCCTACCGGTAGGCTTTCGAGGTGGGCTTTAAGAATGATGCAGTACGACTTCGAAATAATCCATCGTAAAGGCGCGTTGAATCATGTCCCGGACGCGTTGTCTAGGATGTTTGAACCGGATGCGACGGCCGAGACGGTTGAGAATGGTACGTCCGACAATAATAAATCCGACCATCCTAAATCCGAAAATAGACTCGAGAATACATCCGAGAGTTCGTCCGAAAATAAATCTGGCAATGAATCGGCACCGAGTGTGTTACCGGAATTCGTCGCGGTAACCGCGGATGCTACCGGTACGGCCGCGGAAACAGACGCCTGGTATGAGGCACGTTGTCGCGAGGTCCGAGAAAACCCGAAGCGTTTTCCTGATTGGCGAATTGAGCACGGGAGATTGTATCTGCGCCGGCGCATTGTTCGTAAAACATCGATCGAACCGGATGATGATGAGTGGAAGCTCGTCGTACCGCGCGGAGATCGGCTCCAGGTGCTGCGCGAAAGCCACGATACGCCGCAAGGAGGGCATCTAGGGGTCGAGAAGACCTTTCGTCGCGTCGCGTATTCCTACTACTGGCCGAAAATGTACAACGAAATTTCGAGATACGTGAGGCAGTGCGATATCTGTCAGCGGACTAAAGTCGTACAAGCTCCGCCGAGCGGGCTCATGGGACGTCGCGTTGTCGAAGGTCCGTGGACGGTTATCGCAGCCGATATCATGGGGCCATTTCCCCCGAGTAAGACGGGTTACCGGTACGTGCTCGTTATACAGGATTTGTTTAGTAAATGGATCGAGTGTTGCGCGCTGAAAAAGGCTACCGGTGGTAAGATCAAGGAAGCCTTAGAGGAATTGGTTCTGTCGAGATGGGGAACCCTGGAGGTTCTGTTGACGGACAATGGAACGGAGTTTATTAATCGGAGTCTGCGGGGATGGGCGGAGCAGTATGGCATTTACCACGCTACTACTCCTCCGTACCATCCGCAGGCTAACCCTGTCGAACGGGTGAACCGAGTCCTTAAGACAATGATAATTTCCTTCCTGCAGGCCGATCATCAGGCTTGGGATGATCATCTTGCAGAATTTAGATTCGCCTACAATACCGCGCACCACACTTCGATCGACTGTAGTTCAACGTATTTGAACCTGGGACGAACTCCTCGTCCCCACCAATTTTACCGTCGCGAACGGGGAGATCGCGAACTTATCCCTTTGTCGCGGGAGGAGTGGTCGGCACATGTAAGTCGGTTACAGTTTCTGCGCGAAAAAGTTCAATACGACCTCGAGGAGGCGTATCGCCGGCAGGCCGTGCAGTACAACAAGCATCGGCGTGTAGTGCAATTTCGGGTGGGTGATCAAGTTTTGAAGCGACAAAGAATCTTGTCGTCGGCGACGCAATTTATCGCTGCGAAGCTGGCAACTCGATATCACGGTCCGTACACTATTAGTAAAGTTTTATCCCCCGTGGTATTCGAGCTGGAGGACGAGAAGGGCAACCGAATATCCAAAATATTAATTGACGACCTTAAACCCTATTATCCTCCACGTAATCTCTCTGACAGGTGACATGGACGTGAACGAGGCACAGAAGACGCTTGAGGTGCTCGAGCCGTTGATGCTCGAGAGCGTCGACGGTTTCCGGTTTTACCGTTACCGGTAAATGTACCCGCCGGACCGAATTCTCATGAATTATCTCTTTATTTCTTTTGATTTTGCTGTCGGATTTGCCCGCAGCCTATCGGTTCCACCTTCGTCGGTAGATGTAATCGCCGAACTATAATCTTCTTTGAAATATGTGCACCCGAAGGGGGGTTAACCCCGAATAAAACGGTACCGGTTCCTGGCCAAGTGGCCCCACAATTTGGTGTTTGGTTTTTTTTGGTGGTTTCCTTGTCCCCGGTGCGGGTATTTGTGTTTTATGTTTCCCTAAAAGGGACCCCGAAGGTGTCGGCCGATGCTGCGAAGGGATCGGGATTCCACAGCTTGGTCATCGGCGAGGCGGTAAGAATCTTGACTCGCGTATGCCCAGTACTGGTTGTTGCCACTATTTTTGCTATCATTATTTTTGCTACTGCTTATTTGTGATCTCCAAATACTGAGCTTCTCCGAACCCCGGAAATGTGATCGACGTCCAGACCGTAGTTTCTCCGCTCGCGGTTCTTTTTGAGAGTTGCGAGGGGTTTGACGGCCGGGGTCGGCCTTCCGGGAGGGGGGGGGGGGTAGTTTGTGACGCCGTATTTTGGGCACGTCCCAAAAATTTAAAGTTTTCAAGAGAGAGAGAGTCGGCGCGCGCCCTCACCGAGCGCAGATCACATTTCTCGGGCAGATCCGAGGGGCTCAGTAGCGTTTAATCCGATACATTATTAATTACGTCGAACGATTTTCATGTACTATCCGCGCCTGGCGAGCGTCGAGCGACCGGAGGAGGAATTCGTACCGGTAGCCGAGAGCGTCAGCGCTACGAACATCGAGAGGAGACCGTCCCGACCGATTCCGAACGAAGCGGAAAGGATTGCCTTCGCCTGTACCTTCCGACGACAAACGGTGGACCGGGCGTTTCCCTGTGATGCCCACCTGCACAGGGATGTCGCACCTGCACTCACCGTTGCCTTCGTCTACAGCCGAGACTTCTCGCCGCGGCGAGCATGGCCTTGCGTCAGGGCCGATTTAAATATTCGCGCGCGCGAGCGCTCGGCGAGCGATTAATTGCGAGGCTGCCCTGCGAGGCGCCGTTTAGCGTTAGGCCCGGCCGTGGGAACTAGAGTAGGCACGGGGGGTAAGCGAGTGAGCGGGGTGACGTCACGATCGCGATCGGAGAGAGTAGCGAGAGTTAGGGGATTCTTCCGGTGACCGGCGACAGTGATGGTGCGTTGCCCAGGACTCTTTCTCGATATCTCAACGGAATTGCGATTTTGGAACGCCTGAGAGGCATTAGAAGGAAGGAAGCGTTCTTGTCCTGTACGACCGATTTTCGAGACGTCATAGGAGGTCTAATTGAGCCCTTCGTACCCTAAAATATACCGGTAAGCTTCTCGCAACTCGTCTACTGTAAATTTATTTGTCGTTGTCGACGCACCGGCATCGCCGGTGAACTGTACACGGAATAATCTCGGTCGAGACGTCGACCGCTGTTCCGGCCGTGTCGAAGCCCGCTTTTGTTTGTCGATTAACGGAGTAACCGGGAATTAAACCCGGCCTAGTTGAGAGTGCAGATAGTGCAAAAATCGCGTGGTAGAGTTGCGTCTTTGGTTGCCGAAAAGTGGCACGCGCGCGATACCGGTACTGAGCTCGCGCGCGGGTCTGGCCGGGAATTTTGGAAGAATTTGTTTTCTCTTCGTTGTTGTAATCTCCTGAAGAATTGTTTGCGAGTGCGCGTCGTGCGGGTCTCCGTGCCGTTTTTCGCGAGTTAAAGTTTCGTAGCCTTCGTCGACGGCGTCAGCCTCTCGACAGGTAAACCGGCGAAAATAAAGCGAAAACGGCCCGTGTCCGTATCGCCCCGGCTTCTCCGGGCGGCGCCTCTTAATTACGTGTTTGCCTGCACGCTTTCATATAATTTACCGGTAGGCCAGGAGGATTTTTCACCTTCCTCAGCGCACGGAGATTCGCGCGTCGCCGAGCGTTTCACGGCGGGTCCTTCTGACCTTGTCGCGTGACCGCTGCCGCGTTAGTCGCGCTGTGCTGCTCGATAGCCTACCGCGTATTATTTTCGTGTCGCGTACGCTAAGCCGAATATAGCAGGGACCCAGGGCTGGAGGATATTATCTGAAGAATATTTTATTGCCAATAACTTGAAGAGTATAGTATTGTAACTTTCGATTAATAATTTCATCGGGCGCTAGGCCAGTCCTTCCGACGGTGAACTGAGTAGCCGCCGGGAGTGTAGTAGGGAACCTGATGTACCGGGTAGCTGTAAGATCTGGAAGATTGGAAAAAGAGAGCGAGAGTTTTGTTCCTTTTGTAACTTTGAGTTTATTTGAGCTTGGAATTTGAACTGACTTTACGACCCTAGTTTTCTTTTAATAAATTGTTATGCTCGTCTCTCATAGCTGGTTGTTGAGAGTTCGAATTGTTTATTGACGACCCGAATAAGATTTTCCCCCGAACCGCCCCTCTACCATTCCCCCAAGGCTGCAGCTAGTCGGAGCGCGACCTTGGTCTTTCCCGGACATCGATACCGATCGTGTCGCACGCTGCGTGCGGCTGGCGCCCAGGATTAAAATAAATAACGATCGAGAGACCGGGTTTTGTGGACGGATACCGGTAGCGGAGTTTGAAGTTGCTTCCACCCGGAAATTCCTCTCACAACTTATAAAACTCGTGCCGAAAAAGGACTTATAAATTTTGGGCCGACTCGGACCCGTGAAAGTCGTGCCGAAAAAGGACTTAGAGATTCTCGTGCGAATGTCGAACACATAAAAATTGTGAAACGTGGGACTTATAAAAATTGGCCACGGTGAACGTGTGAAACTCGGGCCGAGGACTCGTAGAACGCGTGACACGTTGACATCTCGTACCAATTTCGAATTTATACATTTGTGCAACGATTGGAGCTAATCGGTAA
Source organism: Stenichneumon culpator (assembly GCA_964017025.1). Lineage (NCBI taxonomy): Eukaryota > Metazoa > Arthropoda > Insecta > Hymenoptera > Ichneumonidae > Stenichneumon > Stenichneumon culpator. The sequence continues at coordinate 16,186 of CAXHKB010000067.1, forward strand.
AGTGACCAAAGTGACCGGTCAGATAGGTGGCACGCAAAGGAATAAATAAATTCACACCACCAGGACGTGAAGAACGCACCTCCAGGGCTTCATTCACTTTCCCTGAAGGGACCAATACCGTCAAACCAAGGTAAAAACGGCTAATTATCAAAATAAACCCAATTGCAAATCGCGAGGTGAGCGAGCTGTCACCGGCGGTCGCCGAGTCGTGACGTCATCGCAAGTACAGCCGAGCGCGACGGCCAGCTGGATTCAGCGAAGATCGAGGAGCTGCCCACGCATGCGCAGCTCGGTCCACACGCGTATAAACCCTTTCGATTAAAATATTCGCACCTCAAGAAATTAATTTATTTAATAACATAAGAGCTGAGATCGGGATATACAATTTTGTTACCGATTGGAATAATTATTTGGAACAAGAATAAAGAACACGAATTAATTGAAGGAATCGAAATACGTGTAATCACCCAAGAGCTTGTTACTCTACCAATAAAAAGGTATTATTGTTTCACATAAAAAAAAACGTCTCTGACACAGCAGCCCATAATTCCTAGACACTCGAGTCCACGAATCCTTCCGTTTGAGTGCACGTCCTCGTAAGGAGGTGCGCAAATACGGGAAATTATTGTACGAGTAGTTGCTCCTGTTACAACCTGTTTTGTGTTAATATTATTTATATCTAATTGCTATTCCGTACTGTATTGCACATTTCTGCTCGATTTTTCTAATATTCGTTTATAGGTTGGACATCTGTAGTCCGTTGCCTCGTGATCTACGTTAATTTCTGGCACATTATACTTCTTGCATGTTTTAGTGCAATTTACACATTTTTTCGTTTTTTCTTTACATTGTCTAGCATCATGGTTTCCGCTACATTTCCTGCAATTCTCTTGTTCATCACAATCTCTAGCAAGGTGGTTGTACCCACAGCACCTGTAACATCTCAGTACGCTTACGTAGTCGTACAACTTGCAATTTTTAAATCCTACCTTCAGTTTTTCCGTTGCCATCAACATTTTATGAGTCTTCGGATCAACTTCTAATATCAAGTTCGATTCGTTTCAACTCACTTTAACTATTTTGACAATTCTCATCTTAAAATCACTTTCATTATTGTTTAATCTATTTTGTCGACTTATATTTCTAATAAGCTCTTCTTCTTCGATTTCACCCAATTCTTTTTCTATACCTATCACTTTTACTTTTGGGAGTTTTTTGGTTGGCTCATATATCTTATATGCTGGTCCTAGATTCCTTTCCAACTCATTTCTGAGCGCTTCTTGATCTCGTTTTTCATTGACATCTAAAATTATTTTTCCCTTCGCTCCTCTCCCTACTCTATCAATCCCTATCCCTAGCTGGAGTACATCCACCTGGCTCTTTATTTTCCCCTCCGTCTCTTTGCACGATTGGCTAGACACCGGTTCAATTATTACACATTCCTTCGAGCTATTTTTTATTTTATCTGCATACGTTATTCTATTTTCCTGCTGTAGTGTCACCTTATCTGTTTCAGATTGTTTCATGTTACCTCTCATACTCATCTCATCCCCTAATTTCTGTATACCTTTTTTATCTCTTCTACTAAGCTTTCTTTTATATTTGCAATGCACTCTTTCTTGAATACTTCTTTGAACTCCTCTATTTCCTCTTTAACAATATTTTTAACACTCTCCTTAATTTTTTCTATCCCTATCTGCCTCTCATCTTTTTTTTTACTATATTAAATATTTTATCTATTTTTTCTTCCATTGTCGTTATCTCTTCTTTCTTTTCTTCTTCATCCTGACTTGTATATGTCCTCCTTCTTTTTGCTTGTTTCGGCGTATTTATTCTTCTCTTTTCTTCTATATTGTCATTTGGTGTATGATCGTCCCCTTCTTTCTCCGTTTCTTCCTCCGTGTTCAGGTCCTTGCCCTTTTCCTCCGCTTGCAGTATATTTATCACTTCTATTCTACCAGTACACTGTACTAGTCGATTGACTCCATCAGCAACTTTATGTAGTCCGTAACAGCCGGGGTGAAAATATTTCACACACTTATTGCCTTTATGTATCACGGTCATGACCTTTTTTTTACACTTATCACATTTTGTTGGTATTTTGTCCTTGTCTATTGCTACAGTGGGCGACATCACTTATAATTATTGTCTGATCTCCGGTGTTTATCGATCGCCAAAATCGATTAGACGAAGATGCCCGCCTTGCCGTTATTGCATATATTTCGACACAGTCAGTATGGTAGAATGTCCACGTGAAGTGTAAACTATAACTGTACCAACTTAGGAGACTATTGTGAACTTTAAACCACCGCGTGCACTGATTAAAGACGGACTGCATGCAAACACGTGTACTCGCAGAGAGAGAGAGAGAGAGAGAGAGAGAGAGAGAGAGGGAGAGAGGGAGAGAGGGAGAGAGGGAGAGAGGGAGAGAGGGAGAGAGGGAGAGAGGGAGAGAGGGAGAGAGGGAGAGAGGGAGAGAGGGAGAGAGGGAGAGAGGGAGAGAGGGAGAGAGGGAGAGAGAGAGAGAGGGAGAGAGGGAGAGAGGGAGAGAGGGAGAGAGGGAGAGAGGGAGAGAGGGAGAGAGGGAGAGAGGGAGAGAGGGAGAGAGGGAGAGATTGATTGATTGATTGATTGATTGATTGATAGTTTATTTATGCCATAGTGACCTGTGTGGCAAACATTACAGAGCAAAGAAAACAATGATAAGCGATAAATGGTGGTAGAGACAGTTACGAAAGTGGTAACCACAAGAAAAGAATATGTCTCAGAAAAAATAACCGAACAGATGAGCGTTAAATTATAAAGTAAATAAAAATAAAAAAATAATAATGAAAATAAATTACATTGGAAATAAACTATGCGGCAATTCTGTACGCAGTGCTTGACTGACGCGTAAGCAATAACGAGGTAGAAAATCTAATACAAATTAAAATAACAAGATTCGTGTAGATAATATCAAATAATAACATAACATAAAATACATTAAAAAGAATTAAAATGGTAATAAGATGGTAACGAGGTATTTCGCAAACGCATATGCTAGGCGGCAGCCGCCTCTTCGAGTGTGAACAGGTGAGTGTACAGACGCTGCTTAAACAAAGACAGCGCCGGCGCTGATGTTAGAGCTATGGGAAGTGAGTGCCACAAATAGATTGCCGAAAGGTAGAACGAATTTCGGTACGCCGTTGTTCTGTGGAGCGGAATATGAAAATGCTCAGACGTTGGATGCCGCGTCGAGCGGCGTGTTTCCGGGTCGAGGGTGGCGAACAGCTCGCTAAGATACTCAATCCCGTTGCCATGGTAGATTTGATACATGTACGCTCCAAGGAAGTACAGTCTTCGATTTGCCACCGATAGCCATCCCAATCGGTGCCTATAGGGGGTGATGTGCTCGTCACGACAAAGGTCGAAGATAAAGCGGATGGCACAGCTTACGAGCCTCTGGATCTTGGTGTTAAGCTCATCAGACAAATCGAGGTAAACCAGACAGCAGTAGTCAATGTGCGGGAAAATCAGGGTGCTCACAAGTTTGCTCCTGAGCTGTTGCGACAAAGAGTACTTGTGGTGCTTAAGTTTGTGCAGGGTAAAATGCACTTTCTGAGAGATAGACGAGACATGACTAGTCCATGAAAGGTTAGCACACATTACTACTCCGAGATTACGCGCTTCACTGACATAAGGTAAGACCGAGGTATCTACCGTGATGTCAGGGAGTAGACTGATGTCAAAGGAGCGAACGTAGGCATCGCTGCCCAGTATCATCACCTTAGATTTGGTGAGATTAAGCTTGAGACCATTGGAATTGGCGTAATCAAAAATAGCAACAGCGTCAGCGGCAATACGATCGAGACCTTGCTGAAGTAGCCTCGGCGGACAGCGCCGATAGATCTGGGTGTCATCCGCAAAGTTCATATGGCTCGAGTATCGCAGGCATATACCAATGTCGTTGATGAATAGAGAGAATAGCAAGGGACCCAGTACAGAACCTTGCGGTACGCCAGATGTTACAGGCTGCCATAGAGAGGTGTTGTTGCGCTCATCAATTACGGCCTGGGTGCGTTCGGTGAGGTAGGAGTAAAACCAGGTAAGGGTAGAGTCTGAGAAGCCGAGGTTTTTTAGTTTGGTCAGTAGGAGAACGTGAGAGAACGCCTTACTGAAATCAAACAGAATGAGTATGGTTATCTCTTTCTCTTCAATGTCTCTACGAATATCATCTCCCACTCGCAGCAAGGCTGACTGAGTACTGAAGCCCGGCCTGTACCCGGACTGCCTAGGGTCTAGAAGATTGTTGCGGGCGATAAATTGGTGAACCTGCTTATGAACAATCCTTTCTAGAATCTTGGACAGCTCAGGGAGATTAGCGATCGGTCGCGTATCAGATGGAGAGAGCGGCGTTCTAATCTTTGATAGCGGTCTGATGAGAGCTTGTTTCCAGGAAGATGGTAAGTGCGAGTGGTTGAGTGAGCCGTTAAAGAGATTTAGGAGAGCCGTAGAGATGTGAGGCAAACTGCGGCTAATGCAGAAGATCGGTATGTTATCGCACCCGCTAGAGAGCGATTTGTACGGTGAGAGAGCAATGGCCTCGTGCAGATTACTCAGCGAGATGTTGCTGAATGAAAACGACGGTTCAACATTTGGAGCAAGCGACATTGCGCCCGTAAAGTCATGAAACGAGCAGACAGGAGCAGAATTGACAACGGACGCATAAAACCGATTTAGCTCATCAGGCGAAAAGAATTTGAGAGGAGAAGAGAGATTGGTTTTTACAAGACCGAGACGAGCAAGCTCTTTCCACATCTTATTCGGATCGGTGATAGAGGACAGGCGATTGTACTGATAACTGCTCTTGGCTCGCTTGATGTCAAAGTTAAGCTCGTCACGAATATGCCTGAAGACCGCAAAGCCTAACAGACAATTGGCTCGCTTGGCCTGTTTGTACAGAGTGTTCCGATTGCGAATGCGTGCCTTCAGTTCAGCGGTAAGCCAAGGTAGTGGCGGTTTCTTCGCCATGAAGGAACGAAGTGGAGGATGCGTATCGAAAGTGTGAGCAAGAGTCCGAGTTAGCGCAAGCGTCGAAGCGTCAACGCCACCAGGTGAAGACACGGGTTCAAGGGACTCGTATAAATGCATTTCTTCTCGAAGAGTGCTGAGAAATAATTCAGGAGAGAATTTGCGAAAGTCCCTCCTCGTGAGAAGACATTGCTCCGTGGGTGACACATCGAACTGGTACGACAAGTCGATTAGATCATGACCAGCGATGAATGGACTGTCGGATTTATTGTAGGCGGATAATTTATCGAGGCTGTCGATGATGAACACGTCGAGACAAGAATCCGCAGTTGCAGTGCGAAAAGTCGGCTCAGAGTCAAATAGGTGAAGCGATAGCGAGTGCACCCAGTTGCGTAAGTAATTAGACTCAAAGTTGTCGCGAACGAGATTGCAGTTCAAATCCCCGGAGATGACGATATTGCTATAAGCGTGCGAAAAGCGATTTAAGGATTCCGAAAATTTGTCCAGCAGGAGACCCTTCGGACGACGATAGATAGACGCAAATAGTAACGGTTGCGAGGTGTCAGAGCGTATGTCTAACAACAGAAATTCAGGCGAGTTCGAAAACATACACGGAGAAGAAGCTAGGACTTTTACATTTAATGATTCGTGGATGTAGCACGCGACACCCCCTCCCTCCTGCCCCTCGCGATCGTTGCGTACAATATAATAGTTCTTAATACTAATAAGTTCATCAGAGATGTGCGCATGCAGCCACGTCTCCGAAATTGAAATAATGTGGTAGAAGTTCGCTTGAAAAAAGATACGAATGAAGTCGATGTGGCCAAGTAGCGAATTCGCATCAAATTGGGTAATTTTAATCGACGAGTGAGCATTTCGAGTGTTGCGGTCAACGTCAGGTAGCAAGGGTCTCGTGAGCGCTGGGAGTCAATCGAGCTGAGCGAGATCGGCGTCGGAATTAATCGGGATGACCTGAGTGCCGTTGTCACGGCGAACGGAGATGCGCCCCGACCTAACGCAGACAAATTTAAATCCGTTCGCTTTGGCTTTCTCTTTAGTGCGCAGCAGAAGATTGTACACATCGGAAAGGCAACAGTTCATTAACAAAGACGTTACCCGCGTGGTCTATTTTGAATACGTCTTTGACAGTAAGATTACGCTTGGCTCGCTTCTTGCTAATAATAAAGTCTCTGACATGAGACGACTTGAGCGAGATAATGATTGACAGAGTCGGGTTTGCGGTGGCAGCCTGCTGGTTGCCGCCGGCAGCTGCCTTACGTTTCATGGTGCGAACTCCCAGAACATCGGAAAAAAGATTGTCTACATCTAGCGCGCTAAAGACTTCGGCAGTGATATGCTGCAGATTATCATCGATATCGCTAGGAATGCCAGAGACGATGAGCTCGCATGCGTTGGCCGAGTTTAGAGGTTGACGATCGGATGATTTCAAGAGTGCAACATCGCGTATAACGTTAGCATTTTGCTCCGAAAGCTGGCGAATGAGCACGTCGTGCTCGTTTACTTTTTTTATCAAATTGGGCAACCCGCTGACTTTATCGGCTATGTCTCTGTTTGTCGCAATTTGATCATTAATAAATTTTGTGATTTTAGCATCAGACGCACGATTTTGTTTTGTCATTTTCGCGTCGGACACATCGAGCTTAGAAATAATTTGGTTTAAAATGCCTTCTAAGTTACTGGGCTGAGCACTCCCGCTAGCAACGATCGGAGTTGAGGACATTGTCGGGCGAGATGGCGAGGGAGTGCCTGCCAAAGGACAAAGACTGGTGACGCAGCACTGGCTTGCCGACTTATAAGTAGTATAGACCGCGGCGCAATCCGGGTGAAAAGCTCTAAAACAGACTGGACACGTTAATTTGTCGCGCGCAACGGTTCTACTGCACTTCGAACACTTAGGGGCTGGCATACGGAAAAATTTGAGCCGGTGATGAGTAGAAATCTTCGTTCTTCACTGTCGGTAACGTAGGCGGCGAGTAGCAGATGTAGGAGTTGCGGAAAGAGGCCCGCAGAGGCACTGGCGTGGCAGAGGAAAAAGTGCTTCCTCTACCGGTGAACAGACGAAGTATAGGTCCCCGAAGCAGCCAATGAGCAGTTGAGATGAGTGGGCGCATGCGCAGGTGGGCTTGGAGTGAGACAGAGAATGCGTCGGAAGATCCACAAGGTCAAAGCTCGGATTGTGAGGTTAGAAAAGCGTGCTTAATTACACCAAGATAGCGCCAGAAAGATGTCAAGCTGCGTGCAGTTTATTAGCTCGGTGTAAAAAGCAACTATCAGGCATGCTTTGACCTGCAACAAAAACGCCCGCAGGCAGGAAGCGGCAGAAACGACCTCAGAAATAGCGGAGCGAAAAATAGTGTGACAGCTGTACTCACAAGAGAGAGTACGAGTACGATTTCTGCCCTGCACTAGTCTTGCAAAATTTTAAATTTATATTTTCTCGTTGTCTTGTGTTATAATTATGCGTTTCTTTTACAGTTGTTAATTCTCTCGTCAGATAAGGTGGCATTAATCCATTTTTTATTTTAAATACGAACACACATGCATTATACTCTACTCTTTGTCTTATATTCATGAAACTTAACGCTTGTAACATATCCTGTATCGGGGTATACTTATTGCACTTTAAGATTGCACGCATCGCCCGATTTTGGGTCTTTTGTAACATATTTAAGTTGTATTCGCTGAAGTTTAACATTAAGGTACAACAGTATTCGAAGTGCGGCGCTGCAATAGTCTTGTACACAGTACACAGTGTTTGAGACGATACAAATTTATTAACTCTGTACATAAAATTTACCTTTTTGGCTACTTTTTTCGTTATATACGTTGCTAGACTGTCGAAAGTTAAGTTATTGTCAATTATTACTCCCAGATATTTTAGTTCGTTAACCTCTTCAATACGTGTTCCTTCTATTTCAATATTACAATTATTTTCCATATTTCTTCGATGCGGGTCGTGTATAAGCATGAATTTTGTCTTTGTCTTATTTAATCGGAGAGAATTTTTGTTCAACCATCTTACTATTCTACCTAGGTCAGAGTTTAATTTACGTTCTATTTCACATGGGTCTTTCCCACTTATATAGATTATTGTGTCGTCTGCGAACATTTTACAAGTACAGTCTTTTACTTCTTTAACAATGTCATTTATGTATAAAATAAATAGCAGTGGCCCCAGCACTGATCCTTGTGGTACTCCGTATATCGTGTTTCTTTTGGTAGATGTGGCATTCCCGTATTTCACTTGTTGCATTCTGTTACTCAAGTATGACTCGAACCACTTATGTGTTATTTCTGAAATCCCGTATTTTCTCATTTTTTCTAATAGTATTTTCCTGTCTACCGTTTCGAATGCACGTTTGAAATCAATAAAAACCACACCTATTACTTCACTTTTATCCATTTTATTTTTCCAATCGATTAAGGTGTTTTGCAATGCCGTTTCGCATGAGAAATTTCTCCGGAATCCCGACTGTTCATCCACTAAAATTTTGTTAGCATCCATATATTCAATAATTTGGTCTTTAACAACAACTTCTAGTACTTTTTCGTATATTGGCAGTACATTTATCGGTCTGTAATCTCCAATTTTCTTGCTTCCATTTACTTTAGGTATAGGCACTACAGTTGCTGTCTTCCAATTTTCAGGAAAGATTCCTTCCTTTAGTGATTTATTTATTAGGATTAATATTTCATTGCTTATACACTTCCATGTCATTTTCAAAATCACTGTCGTAATACCTTCATCTGTACCCTTTTTATTCTCTAATTTACGTATTATTTTATCTACTTGCTCAAACTGCGCTTCATTAAATACTTTTAAATTTCCCTGTCCTATCTGCTCATCTCGTATTACTATCTCACTTTCATTTTCTTCCTTTGTAACTAAATCTTCTATACTTTTAAGGAAAAAGTTGTTAAATTGTTCGGCGATAACTTTTTCATCTGTGTATATTATTCCATTGACATCTATTCCCTTATCATTATGCGTTTTTTTCTTAGTTCCGATTAATTCTTTCATGGTTTTCCACATTTGTGTTGGATTCGACTGCGCATTATCTATTTTTTCTTCAAAGTAATTTCTTTTATAATTGCGAATGATATGCACAACTTCATTTCTTTGTACTCTATATAATTCCCAGTCTTCCGGTTTATTTGTGCAAGTCGCTTTCTTATACATAATATCTCGTCTCTTAATCGCTTCCCTAACTTCTCTTGTTATCCACGGCTTCTCTTTCCAGTTTTCCCGAATTCGCTTTTTAATCTCTGGTGCGAGAGCATTTATTACA
>CAXHKB010000068.1:27500-81972 GCA_964017025.1 Stenichneumon culpator
GAGTGTCTCCACCCGATGCTATTTTCCATCAGCTTTTGACGGAGTTAAGAAAAACGGTTCAGGGTACTTGTTCGTGACACAATGACGGATACTTGGAGCGATTTTAAGAATTTTCGTAGGACCCATTTTTTTGCAACGGCCCTCGAAAGACGGCTCTCGATCGAATCGCGATTCGGGGGGAAAAAAATCTTGAATATCAGGGCTCCTATCGGCCATTTGGCACACGGTAATTCACAGTGGCAGTCAATTATATGTCCTCGAAGAGCGGCACTCGATATTGGGCCTTATTTTGGATACCCGCCCCTTCAAAGCCCCATAGGCCCATCCGAGTGTCTCCACCCGATGCTATTTTCCATCAGCTTTTGACGGAGTTAAGAAAAACGGTTCAGGGTACTTGTTCGTGACACAATGACGGATACTTGGAGCGATTTTAAGAATTTTCGTAGGACCCATTTTTTTGCAACGGCCCTCGAAAGACGGCTCTCGATCGAATCGCGATTCGGGGGGAAAAAAATCTTGAATATCAGGGCTCCTATCGGCCATTTGGCACACGGTAATTCACAGTGGCAGTCAATTATATGTCCTCGAAGAGCGGCACTCGATATTGGGCCTTATTTTGGATACCCGCCCCTTCAAAGCCCCATAGGCCCATCCGAGTGTCTCCACCCGATGCTATTTTCCATCAGCTTTTGACGGAGTTAAGAAAAACGGTTCAGGGTACTTGTTCGTGACACAATGACGGATACTTGGAGCGATTTTAAGAATTTTCGTAGGACCCATTTTTTTGCAACGGCCCTCGAAAGACGGCTCTCGATCGAATCGCGATTCGGGGGGAAAAAAATCTTGAATATCAGGGCTCCTATCGGCCATTTGGCACACGGTAATTCACAGTGGCAGTCAATTATATGTCCTCGAAGAGCGGCACTCGATATTGGGCCTTATTTTGGATACCCGCCCCTTCAAAGCCCCATAGGCCCATCCGAGTGTCTCCACCCGATGCTATTTTCCATCAGCTTTTGACGGAGTTAAGAAAAACGGTTCAGGGTACTTGTTCGTGACACAATGACGGATACTTGGAGCGATTTTAAGAATTTTCGTAGGACCCATTTTTTTGCAACAGCCCTCGAAAGACGGCTCTCGATCGAATCGCGATTCGGGGGGAAAAAAATCTTGAATATCAGGGCTCCTATCGGCCATTTGGCACACGGTAATTCACAGTGGCAGTCAATTATATGTCCTCGAAGAGCGGCACTCGATATTGGGCCTTATTTTGGATACCCGCCCCTTCAAAGCCCCATAGGCCCATCCGAGTGTCTCCACCCGATGCTATTTTCCATCAGCTTTTGACGGAGTTAAGAAAAACGGTTCAGGGTACTTGTTCGTGACACAATGACGGATACTTGGAGCGATTTTAAGAATTTTCGTAGGACCCATTTTTTTGCAACGGCCCTCGAAAGACGGCTCTCGATCGAATCGCGATTCGGGGGGAAAAAAATCTTGAATATCAGGGCTCCTATCGGCCATTTGGCACACGGTAATTCACAGTGGCAGTCAATTATATGTCCTCGAAGAGCGGCACTCGATATTGGGCCTTATTTTGGATACCCGCCCCTTCAAAGCCCCATAGGCCCATCCGAGTGTCTCCACCCGATGCTATTTTCCATCAGCTTTTGACGGAGTTAAGAAAAACGGTTCAGGGTACTTGTTCGTGACACAATGACGGATACTTGGAGCGATTTTAAGAATTTTCGTAGGACCCATTTTTTTGCAACAGCCCTCGAAAGACGGCTCTCGATCGAATCGCGATTCGGGGGGAAAAAAATCTTGAATATCAGGGCTCCTATCGGCCATTTGGCACACGGTAATTCACAGTGGCAGTCAATTATATGTCCTCGAAGAGCGGCACTCGATATTGGGCCTTATTTTGGATACCCGCCCCTTCAAAGCCCCATAGGCCCATCCGAGTGTCTCCACCCGATGCTATTTTCCATCAGCTTTTGACGGAGTTAAGAAAAACGGTTCAGGGTACTTGTTCGTGACACAATGACGGATACTTGGAGCGATTTTAAGAATTTTCGTAGGACCCATTTTTTTGCAACGGCCCTCGAAAGACGGCTCTCGATCGAATCGCGATTCGGGGGGAAAAAAATCTTGAATATCAGGGCTCCTATCGGCCATTTGGCACACGGTAATTCACAGTGGCAGTCAATTATATGTCCTCGAAGAGCGGCACTCGATATTGGGCCTTATTTTGGATACCCGCCCCTTCAAAGCCCCATAGGCCCATCCGAGTGTCTCCACCCGATGCTATTTTCCATCAGCTTTTGACGGAGTTAAGAAAAACGGTTCAGGGTACTTGTTCGTGACACAATGACGGATACTTGGAGCGATTTTAAGAATTTTCGTAGGACCCATTTTTTTGCAACGGCCCTCGAAAGACGGCTCTCGATCGAATCGCGATTCGGGGGGAAAAAAATCTTGAATATCAGGGCTCCTATCGGCCATTTGGCACACGGTAATTCACAGTGGCAGTCAATTATATGTCCTCGAAGAGCGGCACTCGATATTGGGCCTTATTTTGGATACCCGCCCCTTCAAAGCCCCATAGGCCCATCCGAGTGTCTCCACCCGATGCTATTTTCCATCAGCTTTTGACGGAGTTAAGAAAAACGGTTCAGGGTACTTGTTCGTGACACAATGACGGATACTTGGAGCGATTTTAAGAATTTTCGTAGGACCCATTTTTTTGCAACGGCCCTCGAAAGACGGCTCTCGATCGAATCGCGATTCGGGGGGAAAAAAATCTTGAATATCAGGGCTCCTATCGGCCATTTGGCACACGGTAATTCACAGTGGCAGTCAATTATATGTCCTCGAAGAGCGGCACTCGATATTGGGCCTTATTTTGGATACCCGCCCCTTCAAAGCCCCATAGGCCCATCCGAGTGTCTCCACCCGATGCTATTTTCCATCAGCTTTTGACGGAGTTAAGAAAAACGGTTCAGGGTACTTGTTCGTGACACAATGACGGATACTTGGAGCGATTTTAAGAATTTTCGTAGGACCCATTTTTTTGCAACAGCCCTCGAAAGACGGCTCTCGATCGAATCGCGATTCGGGGGGAAAAAAATCTTGAATATCAGGGCTCCTATCGGCCATTTGCACACGGTAATTCACAGTGGCAGTCAATTATATGTCCTCGAAGAGCGGCACTCGATATTGGGCCTTATTTTGGATACCCGCCCCTTCAAAGCCCCATAGGCCCATCCGAGTGTCTCCACCCGATGCTATTTTCCATCAGCTTTTGACGGAGTTAAGAAAAACGGTTCAGGGTACTTGTTCGTGACACAATGACGGATACTTGGAGCGATTTTAAGAATTTTCGTAGGACCCATTTTTTTGCAACGGCCCTCGAAAGACGGCTCTCGATCGAATCGCGATTCGGGGGAAAAAAATCTTGAATATCAGGGCTCCTATCGGCCATTTGGCACACGGTAATTCACAGTGGCAGTCAATTATATGTCCTCGAAGAGCGGCACTCGATATTGGGCCTTATTTTGGATACCCGCCCCTTCAAAGCCCCATAGGCCCATCCGAGTGTCTCCACCCGATGCTATTTTCCATCAGCTTTTGACGGAGTTAAGAAAAACGGTTCAGGGTACTTGTTCGTGACACAATGACGGATACTTGGAGCGATTTTAAGAATTTTCGTAGGACCCATTTTTTTGCAACGGCCCTCGAAAGACGGCTCTCGATCGAATCGCGATTCGGGGGGAAAAAAATCTTGAATATCAGGGCTCCTATCGGCCATTTGGCACACGGTAATTCACAGTGGCAGTCAATTATATGTCCTCGAAGAGCGGCACTCGATATTGGGCCTTATTTTGGATACCCGCCCCTTCAAAGCCCCATAGGCCCATCCGAGTGTCTCCACCCGATGCTATTTTCCATCAGCTTTTGACGGAGTTAAGAAAAACGGTTCAGGGTACTTGTTCGTGACACAATGACGGATACTTGGAGCGATTTTAAGAATTTTCGTAGGACCCATTTTTTTGCAACGGCCCTCGAAAGACGGCTCTCGATCGAATCGCGATTCGGGGGGAAAAAAATCTTGAATATCAGGGCTCCTATCGGCCATTTGGCACACGGTAATTCACAGTGGCAGTCAATTATATGTCCTCGAAGAGCGGCACTCGATATTGGGCCTTATTTTGGATACCCGCCCCTTCAAAGCCCCATAGGCCCATCCGAGTGTCTCCACCCGATGCTATTTTCCATCAGCTTTTGACGGAGTTAAGAAAACGGTTCAGGGTACTTGTTCGTGACACAATGACGGATACTTGGAGCGATTTTAAGAATTTTCGTAGGACCCATTTTTTTGCAACGGCCCTCGAAAGACGGCTCTCGATCGAATCGCGATTCGGGGGGAAAAAAATCTTGAATATCAGGGCTCCTATCGGCCATTTGGCACACGGTAATTCACAGTGGCAGTCAATTATATGTCCTCGAAGAGCGGCACTCGATATTGGGCCTTATTTTGGATACCCGCCCCTTCAAAGCCCCATAGGCCCATCCGAGTGTCTCCACCCGATGCTATTTTCCATCAGCTTTTGACGGAGTTAAGAAAAACGGTTCAGGGTACTTGTTCGTGACACAATGACGGATACTTGGAGCGATTTTAAGAATTTTCGTAGGACCCATTTTTTTGCAACAGCCCTCGAAAGACGGCTCTCGATCGAATCGCGATTCGGGGGGAAAAAAATCTTGAATATCAGGGCTCCTATCGGCCATTTGGCACACGGTAATTCACAGTGGCAGTCAATTATATGTCCTCGAAGAGCGGCACTCGATATTGGGCCTTATTTTGGATACCCGCCCCTTCAAAGCCCCATAGGCCCATCCGAGTGTCTCCACCCGATGCTATTTTCCATCAGCTTTTGACGGAGTTAAGAAAAACGGTTCAGGGTACTTGTTCGTGACACAATGACGGATACTTGGAGCGATTTTAAGAATTTTCGTAGGACCCATTTTTTTGCAACGGCCCTCGAAAGACGGCTCTCGATCGAATCGCGATTCGGGGGGAAAAAAATCTTGAATATCAGGGCTCCTATCGGCCATTTGGCACACGGTAATTCACAGTGGCAGTCAATTATATGTCCTCGAAGAGCGGCACTCGATATTGGGCCTTATTTTGGATACCCGCCCCTTCAAAGCCCCATAGGCCCATCCGAGTGTCTCCACCCGATGCTATTTTCCATCAGCTTTTGACGGAGTTAAGAAAAACGGTTCAGGGTACTTGTTCGTGACACAATGACGGATACTTGGAGCGATTTTAAGAATTTTCGTAGGACCCATTTTTTTGCAACAGCCCTCGAAAGACGGCTCTCGATCGAATCGCGATTCGGGGGGAAAAAAATCTTGAATATCAGGGCTCCTATCGGCCATTTGGCACACGGTAATTCACAGTGGCAGTCAATTATATGTCCTCGAAGAGCGGCACTCGATATTGGGCCTTATTTTGGATACCCGCCCCTTCAAAGCCCCATAGGCCCATCCGAGTGTCTCCACCCGATGCTATTTTCCATCAGCTTTTGACGGAGTTAAGAAAAACGGTTCAGGGTACTTGTTCGTGACACAATGACGGATACTTGGAGCGATTTTAAGAATTTTCGTAGGACCCATTTTTTTGCAACGGCCCTCGAAAGACGGCTCTCGATCGAATCGCGATTCGGGGGGAAAAAAATCTTGAATATCAGGGCTCCTATCGGCCATTTGGCACACGGTAATTCACAGTGGCAGTCAATTATATGTCCTCGAAGAGCGGCACTCGATATTGGGCCTTATTTTGGATACCCGCCCCTTCAAAGCCCCATAGGCCCATCCGAGTGTCTCCACCCGATGCTATTTTCCATCAGCTTTTGACGGAGTTAAGAAAACGGTTCAGGGTACTTGTTCGTGACACAATGACGGATACTTGGAGCGATTTTAAGAATTTTCGTAGGACCCATTTTTTTGCAACAGCCCTCGAAAGACGGCTCTCGATCGAATCGCGATTCGGGGGGAAAAAAATCTTGAATATCAGGGCTCCTATCGGCCATTTGGCACACGGTAATTCACAGTGGCAGTCAATTATATGTCCTCGAAGAGCGGCACTCGATATTGGGCCTTATTTTGGATACCCGCCCCTTCAAAGCCCCATAGGCCCATCCGAGTGTCTCCACCCGATGCTATTTTCCATCAGCTTTTGACGGAGTTAAGAAAAACGGTTCAGGGTACTTGTTCGTGACACAATGACGGATACTTGGAGCGATTTTAAGAATTTTCGTAGGACCCATTTTTTTGCAACGGCCCTCGAAAGACGGCTCTCGATCGAATCGCGATTCGGGGGGAAAAAAATCTTGAATATCAGGGCTCCTATCGGCCATTTGGCACACGGTAATTCACAGTGGCAGTCAATTATATGTCCTCGAAGAGCGGCACTCGATATTGGGCCTTATTTTGGATACCCGCCCCTTCAAAGCCCCATAGGCCCATCCGAGTGTCTCCACCCGATGCTATTTTCCATCAGCTTTTGACGGAGTTAAGAAAAACGGTTCAGGGTACTTGTTCGTGACACAATGACGGATACTTGGAGCGATTTTAAGAATTTTCGTAGGACCCATTTTTTTGCAACGGCCCTCGAAAGACGGCTCTCGATCGAATCGCGATTCGGGGGGAAAAAAATCTTGAATATCAGGGCTCCTATCGGCCATTTGGCACACGGTAATTCACAGTGGCAGTCAATTATATGTCCTCGAAGAGCGGCACTCGATATTGGGCCTTATTTTGGATACCCGCCCCTTCAAAGCCCCATAGGCCCCGATCCGAGTGTCTCCACCCGATGCTATTTTCCATCAGCTTTTGACGGAGTTAAGAAAAACGGTTCAGGGTACTTGTTCGTGACACAATGACGGATACTTGGAGCGATTTTAAGAATTTTCGTAGGACCCATTTTTTTGCAACAGCCCTCGAAAGACGGCTCTCGATCGAATCGCGATTCGGGGGGAAAAAAATCTTGAATATCAGGGCTCCTATCGGCCATTTGGCACACGGTAATTCACAGTGGCAGTCAATTATATGTCCTCGAAGAGCGGCACTCGATATTGGGCCTTATTTTGGATACCCGCCCCTTCAAAGCCCCATAGGCCCATCCGAGTGTCTCCACCCGATGCTATTTTCCATCAGCTTTTGACGGAGTTAAGAAAAACGGTTCAGGGTACTTGTTCGTGACACAATGACGGATACTTGGAGCGATTTTAAGAATTTTCGTAGGACCCATTTTTTTGCAACAGGCCCTCGAAAGACGGCTCTCGATCGAATCGCGATTCGGGGGGAAAAAAATCTTGAATATCAGGGCTCCTATCGGCCATTTGGCACACGGTAATTCACAGTGGCAGTCAATTATATGTCCTCGAAGAGCGGCACTCGATATTGGGCCTTATTTTGGATACCCGCCCCTTCAAAGCCCCATAGGCCCATCCGAGTGTCTCCACCCGATGCTATTTTCCATCAGCTTTTGACGGAGTTAAGAAAAACGGTTCAGGGTACTTGTTCGTGACACAATGACGGATACTTGGAGCGATTTTAAGAATTTTCGTAGGACCCATTTTTTTGCAACGGCCCTCGAAAGACGGCTCTCGATCGAATCGCGATTCGGGGGGAAAAAAAATCTTGAATATCAGGGCTCCTATCGGCCATTTGGCACACGGTAATTCACAGTGGCAGTCAATTATATGTCCTCGAAGAGCGGCACTCGATATTGGGCCTTATTTTGGATACCCGCCCCTTCAAAGCCCCATAGGCCCATCCGAGTGTCTCCACCCGATGCTATTTTCCATCAGCTTTTGACGGAGTTAAGAAAAACGGTTCAGGGTACTTGTTCGTGACACAATGACGGATACTTGGAGCGATTTTAAGATTTTCGTAGGACCCATTTTTTTCAACAGCCCTCGAAAGACGGCTCTCGATCGAATCGCGATTCGGGGGGAAAAAATCTTGAATATCAGGGCTCCTATCGGCCATTTGGCACACGGTAATTCACAGTGGCAGTCCAATTATATGTCCTCGAAGAGCGGCACTCGATATTGGGCTTATTTTGGATACCCGCCCTTCAAAGCCCATAGGGCCCATCCGAGTGTCTCCACCCGATGCTATTTTCATCAGCTTTTGACGGGAGTTAAGAAAAACGGTTCAGGTACTTGTTCGTGACACAATGACGGATACTTGGAGCGATTTTAAGAATTTTCGTAGGACCCATTTTTTTTTTTTGCAACAGCCCTCGAAAGACGGCTCTCGATCGAATCGCGATTCGGGGGAAAAAAAATCTTGAATATCAGGGCTCCTATCGGCCATTTGGCACACGGTAATTCAGTGCTGCAGTCAAATATATGTCCTCGAAGAGCGGCACTCGATATTGGGCCTTATTTTGGATACCCGCCCCCCCAAAGCCCCACAGGCCCATCCGAGTGTCTCCACCCGAGGCTATTTTCCAACTGCTATTGACGGAGTTAAGAAAAACGCTTCAGGGTACTTGTTCGTGACACAATGACGGATACTTGGAGCGATTTTAAGAATTTTCGTAGGACCCATTTTTTTGCAACAGCCCTCGAAAGACGGCTCTCGATCGAATCGCGATTCGGGGGAAAAAAAATCTTGAATATCAGGGCTCCTATCGGCCATTTGGCACACGGTAATTCAGTGCTGCAGTCAAATATATGTCCTCGAAGAGCGGCACTCGATATTGGGCCTTATTTTGGATACCCGCCCCCCCAAAGCCCCACAGGCCCATCCGAGTGTCTCCACCCGAGGCTATTTTCCAACTGCTATTGACGGAGTTAAGAAAAACGCTTCAGGGTACTTGTTCGTGACACAATGACGGATACTTGGAGCGATTTTAAGAATTTTCGTAGGACCCATTTTTTTGCAACAGCCCTCGAAAGACGGCTCTCGATCGAATCGCGATTCGGGGGAAAAAAAATCTTGAATATCAGGGCTCCTATCGGCCATTTGGCACACGGTAATTCAGTGCTGCAGTCAAATATATGTCCTCGAAGAGCGGCACTCGATATTGGGCCTTATTTTGGATACCCGCCCCCCCAAAGCCCCATAGGCCCATCCGAGTGTCTCCACCCGATGCTATTTTCCATCAGCTTTTGACGGAGTTAAGAAAAACGGTTCAGGGTACTTGTTCGTGACACAATGACGGATACTTGGAGCGATTTTAAGAATTTTCGTAGGACCCATTTTTTTGCAACGGCCCTCGAAAGACGGCTCTCGATCGAATCGCGATTCGAGGGGAAAAAAATCTTGAATATCAGGGCTCCTATCGGCCATTTGGCACACGCTAATTCAGAGTGGCAGTCAAATATATGTCCTCGAAGAGCGGCACTCGATATTGGGCCTTATTTTGGATACCCGCCCCCCCAAAGCCCCATAGGCCCATCCGAGTGTCTCCACCCGATGCTATTTTCCATCAGCTTTTGACGGAGTTAAGAAAAACGGTTCAGGGTACTTGTTCGTGACACAATGACGGATACTTGGAGCGATTTTAAGAATTTTCGTAGGACCCATTTTTTTGCAACGGCCCTCGAAAGACGGCTCTCGATCGAATCGCGATTCGAGGGGAAAAAAATCTTGAATATCAGGGCTCCTATCGGCCATTTGGCACACGCTAATTCAGAGTGGCAGTCAAATATATGTCCTCGAAGAGCGGCACTCGATATTGGGCCTTATTTTGGATACCCGCCCCCCCAAAGCCCCATAGGCCCATCCGAGTGTCTCCACCCGATGCTATTTTCCATCAGCTTTTGACGGAGTTAAGAAAAACGGTTCAGGGTACTTGTTCGTGACACAATGACGGATACTTGGAGCGATTTTAAGAATTTTCGTAGGACCCATTTTTTTGCAACGGCCCTCGAAAGACGGCTCTCGATCGAATCGCGATTCGAGGGGAAAAAAATCTTGAATATCGGGGCTCCTATCGGCCATTTGGCACACGCTAATTCAGAGTGGCAGTCAAATATATGTCCTCGAAGAGCGGCACTCGATATTGGGCCTTATTTTGGATACCCGCCCCCCCAAAGCCCCATAGGCCCATCCGAGTGTCTCCACCCGATGCTATTTTCCATCAGCTTTTGACGGAGTTAAGAAAAACGGTTCAGGGTACTTGTTCGTGACACAATGACGGATACTTGGAGCGATTTTAAGAATTTTCGTAGGACCCATTTTTTTGCAACGGCCCTCGAAAGACGGCTCTCGATCGAATCGCGATTCGAGGGGAAAAAAATCTTGAATATCGGGGCTCCTATCGGCCATTTGGCACACGCTAATTCAGAGTGGCAGTCAAATATATGTCCTCGAAGAGCGGCACTCGATATTGGGCCTTATTTTGGATACCCGCCCCCCCAAAGCCCCATAGGCCCATCCGAGTGTCTCCACCCGATGCTATTTTCCATCAGCTTTTGACGGAGTTAAGAAAAACGGTTCAGGGTACTTGTTCGTGACACAATGACGGATGCTTGGAGCGATTTTAAGAATTTTCGTAGGACCCATTTTTTTGCAACAGCCCTCGAAAGACGGCTCTCGATCGAATCGCGAATCGGAGGAAAAAAAATCTTGAATATCGGGGCTCCTATCGGCCATTTGGCACACGCTAATTCAGAGTGGCAGTCAATTATATGTCCTCGAAGAGCGGCACTCGATATTGGGCCTTATTTTGGATACCCGCCCCCCCAAAGCCCCATAGGCCCATCCGAGTGTCTCCACCCGATGCTATTTTCCATCAGCTTTTGACGGAGTTAAGAAAAACGGTTCAGGGTACTTGTTCGTGACACAATGACGGATACTTGGAGCGATTTTAAGAATTTTCGTAGGACCCATTTTTTTGCAACGGCCCTCGAAAGACGGCTCTCGATCGAATCGCGATTCGAGGGGAAAAAAATCTTGAATATCGGGGCTCCTATCGGCCATTTGGCACACGCTAATTCAGAGTGGCAGTCAAATATATGTCCTCGAAGAGCGGCACTCGATATTGGGCCTTATTTTGGATACCCGCCCCCCCAAAGCCCCATAGGCCCATCCGAGTGTCTCCACCCGATGCTATTTTCCATCAGCTTTTGACGGAGTTAAGAAAAACGGTTCAGGGTACTTGTTCGTGACACAATGACGGATACTTGGAGCGATTTTAAGAATTTTCGTAGGACCCATTTTTTTGCAACGGCCCTCGAAAGACGGCTCTCGATCGAATCGCGATTCGAGGGGAAAAAAATCTTGAATATCGGGGCTCCTATCGGCCATTTGGCACACGCTAATTCAGAGTGGCAGTCAAATATATGTCCTCGAAGAGCGGCACTCGATATTGGGCCTTATTTTGGATACCCGCCCCCCCAAAGCCCCATAGGCCCATCCGAGTGTCTCCACCCGATGCTATTTTCCATCAGCTTTTGACGGAGTTAAGAAAAACGGTTCAGGGTACTTGTTCGTGACACAATGACGGATGCTTGGAGCGATTTTAAGAATTTTCGTAGGACCCATTTTTTTGCAACAGCCCTCGAAAGACGGCTCTCGATCGAATCGCGAATCGGAGGAAAAAAAATCTTGAATATCGGGGCTCCTATCGGCCATTTGGCACACGCTAATTCAGAGTGGCAGTCAATTATATGTCCTCGAAGAGCGGCACTCGATATTGGGCCTTATTTTGGATACCCGCCCCCCCAAAGCCCCATAGGCCCATCCGAGTGTCTCCACCCGATGCTATTTTCCATCAGCTTTTGACGGAGTTAAGAAAAACGGTTCAGGGTACTTGTTCGTGACACAATGACGGATGCTTGGAGCGATTTTAAGAATTTTCGTAGGACCCATTTTTTTGCAACGGCCCTCGAAAGACGGCTCTCGATCGAATCGCGAATCGGAGGAAAAAAAATCTTGAATATCGGGGCTCCTATCGGCCATTTGGCACACGCTAATTCAGAGTGGCAGTCAATTATATGTCCTCGAAGAGCGGCACTCGATATTGGGCCTTATTTTGGATACCCGCCCCCCCAAAGCCCCATAGGCCCATCCGAGTGTCTCCACCCGATGCTATTTTCCATCAGCTTTTGACGGAGTTAAGAAAAACGGTTCAGGGTACTTGTTCGTGACACAATGACGGATACTTGGAGCGATTTTAAGAATTTTCGTAGGACCCATTTTTTTGCAACGGCCCTCGAAAGACGGCTCTCGATCGAATCGCGATTCGAGGGGAAAAAAATCTTGAATATCAGGGCTCCTATCGGCCATTTGGCACACGCTAATTCAGAGTGGCAGTCAAATATATGTCCTCGAAGAGCGGCACTCGATATTGGGCCTTATTTTGGATACCCGCCCCCCCAAAGCCCCATAGGCCCATCCGAGTGTCTCCACCCGATGCTATTTTCCATCAGCTTTTGACGGAGTTAAGAAAAACGGTTCAGGGTACTTGTTCGTGACACAATGACGGATACTTGGAGCGATTTTAAGAATTTTCGTAGGACCCATTTTTTTGCAACGGCCCTCGAAAGACGGCTCTCGATCGAATCGCGATTCGAGGGGAAAAAAATCTTGAATATCAGGGCTCCTATCGGCCATTTGGCACACGCTAATTCAGAGTGGCAGTCAAATATATGTCCTCGAAGAGCGGCACTCGATATTGGGCCTTATTTTGGATACCCGCCCCCCCAAAGCCCCATAGGCCCATCCGAGTGTCTCCACCCGATGCTATTTTCCATCAGCTTTTGACGGAGTTAAGAAAAACGGTTCAGGGTACTTGTTCGTGACACAATGACGGATGCTTGGAGCGATTTTAAGAATTTTCGTAGGACCCATTTTTTTGCAACGGCCCTCGAAAGACGGCTCTCGATCGAATCGCGAATCGGAGGAAAAAAAATCTTGAATATCGGGGCTCCTATCGGCCATTTGGCACACGCTAATTCAGAGTGGCAGTCAATTATATGTCCTCGAAGAGCGGCACTCGATATTGGGCCTTATTTTGGATACCCGCCCCCCCAAAGCCCCATAGGCCCATCCGAGTGTCTCCACCCGATGCTATTTTCCATCAGCTTTTGACGGAGTTAAGAAAAACGGTTCAGGGTACTTGTTCGTGACACAATGACGGATACTTGGAGCGATTTTAAGAATTTTCGTAGGACCCATTTTTTTGCAACGGCCCTCGAAAGACGGCTCTCGATCGAATCGCGATTCGAGGGGAAAAAAATCTTGAATATCAGGGCTCCTATCGGCCATTTGGCACACGCTAATTCAGAGTGGCAGTCAAATATATGTCCTCGAAGAGCGGCACTCGATATTGGGCCTTATTTTGGATACCCGCCCCCCCAAAGCCCCATAGGCCCATCCGAGTGTCTCCACCCGATGCTATTTTCCATCAGCTTTTGACGGAGTTAAGAAAAACGGTTCAGGGTACTTGTTCGTGACACAATGACGGATACTTGGAGCGATTTTAAGAATTTTCGTAGGACCCATTTTTTTGCAACGGCCCTCGAAAGACGGCTCTCGATCGAATCGCGATTCGAGGGGAAAAAAATCTTGAATATCAGGGCTCCTATCGGCCATTTGGCACACGCTAATTCAGAGTGGCAGTCAAATATATGTCCTCGAAGAGCGGCACTCGATATTGGGCCTTATTTTGGATACCCGCCCCCCCAAAGCCCCATAGGCCCATCCGAGTGTCTCCACCCGATGCTATTTTCCATCAGCTTTTGACGGAGTTAAGAAAAACGGTTCAGGGTACTTGTTCGTGACACAATGACGGATACTTGGAGCGATTTTAAGAATTTTCGTAGGACCCATTTTTTTGCAACGGCCCTCGAAAGACGGCTCTCGATCGAATCGCGATTCGAGGGGAAAAAAATCTTGAATATCGGGGCTCCTATCGGCCATTTGGCACACGCTAATTCAGAGTGGCAGTCAAATATATGTCCTCGAAGAGCGGCACTCGATATTGGGCCTTATTTTGGATACCCGCCCCCCCAAAGCCCCATAGGCCCATCCGAGTGTCTCCACCCGATGCTATTTTCCATCAGCTTTTGACGGAGTTAAGAAAAACGGTTCAGGGTACTTGTTCGTGACACAATGACGGATACTTGGAGCGATTTTAAGAATTTTCGTAGGACCCATTTTTTTGCAACGGCCCTCGAAAGACGGCTCTCGATCGAATCGCGATTCGAGGGGAAAAAAATCTTGAATATCGGGGCTCCTATCGGCCATTTGGCACACGCTAATTCAGAGTGGCAGTCAAATATATGTCCTCGAAGAGCGGCACTCGATATTGGGCCTTATTTTGGATACCCGCCCCCCCAAAGCCCCATAGGCCCATCCGAGTGTCTCCACCCGATGCTATTTTCCATCAGCTTTTGACGGAGTTAAGAAAAACGGTTCAGGGTACTTGTTCGTGACACAATGACGGATGCTTGGAGCGATTTTAAGAATTTTCGTAGGACCCATTTTTTTGCAACAGCCCTCGAAAGACGGCTCTCGATCGAATCGCGAATCGGAGGAAAAAAAATCTTGAATATCGGGGCTCCTATCGGCCATTTGGCACACGCTAATTCAGAGTGGCAGTCAATTATATGTCCTCGAAGAGCGGCACTCGATATTGGGCCTTATTTTGGATACCCGCCCCCCCAAAGCCCCATAGGCCCATCCGAGTGTCTCCACCCGATGCTATTTTCCATCAGCTTTTGACGGAGTTAAGAAAAACGGTTCAGGGTACTTGTTCGTGACACAATGACGGATACTTGGAGCGATTTTAAGAATTTTCGTAGGACCCATTTTTTTGCAACGGCCCTCGAAAGACGGCTCTCGATCGAATCGCGATTCGAGGGGAAAAAAATCTTGAATATCGGGGCTCCTATCGGCCATTTGGCACACGCTAATTCAGAGTGGCAGTCAAATATATGTCCTCGAAGAGCGGCACTCGATATTGGGCCTTATTTTGGATACCCGCCCCCCCAAAGCCCCATAGGCCCATCCGAGTGTCTCCACCCGATGCTATTTTCCATCAGCTTTTGACGGAGTTAAGAAAAACGGTTCAGGGTACTTGTTCGTGACACAATGACGGATACTTGGAGCGATTTTAAGAATTTTCGTAGGACCCATTTTTTTGCAACGGCCCTCGAAAGACGGCTCTCGATCGAATCGCGATTCGAGGGGAAAAAAATCTTGAATATCGGGGCTCCTATCGGCCATTTGGCACACGCTAATTCAGAGTGGCAGTCAAATATATGTCCTCGAAGAGCGGCACTCGATATTGGGCCTTATTTTGGATACCCGCCCCCCCAAAGCCCCATAGGCCCATCCGAGTGTCTCCACCCGATGCTATTTTCCATCAGCTTTTGACGGAGTTAAGAAAAACGGTTCAGGGTACTTGTTCGTGACACAATGACGGATGCTTGGAGCGATTTTAAGAATTTTCGTAGGACCCATTTTTTTGCAACAGCCCTCGAAAGACGGCTCTCGATCGAATCGCGAATCGGAGGAAAAAAAATCTTGAATATCGGGGCTCCTATCGGCCATTTGGCACACGCTAATTCAGAGTGGCAGTCAATTATATGTCCTCGAAGAGCGGCACTCGATATTGGGCCTTATTTTGGATACCCGCCCCCCCAAAGCCCCATAGGCCCATCCGAGTGTCTCCACCCGATGCTATTTTCCATCAGCTTTTGACGGAGTTAAGAAAAACGGTTCAGGGTACTTGTTCGTGACACAATGACGGATGCTTGGAGCGATTTTAAGAATTTTCGTAGGACCCATTTTTTTGCAACGGCCCTCGAAAGACGGCTCTCGATCGAATCGCGAATCGGAGGAAAAAAAATCTTGAATATCGGGGCTCCTATCGGCCATTTGGCACACGCTAATTCAGAGTGGCAGTCAATTATATGTCCTCGAAGAGCGGCACTCGATATTGGGCCTTATTTTGGATACCCGCCCCCCCAAAGCCCCATAGGCCCATCCGAGTGTCTCCACCCGATGCTATTTTCCATCAGCTTTTGACGGAGTTAAGAAAAACGGTTCAGGGTACTTGTTCGTGACACAATGACGGATACTTGGAGCGATTTTAAGAATTTTCGTAGGACCCATTTTTTTGCAACGGCCCTCGAAAGACGGCTCTCGATCGAATCGCGATTCGAGGGGAAAAAAATCTTGAATATCAGGGCTCCTATCGGCCATTTGGCACACGCTAATTCAGAGTGGCAGTCAAATATATGTCCTCGAAGAGCGGCACTCGATATTGGGCCTTATTTTGGATACCCGCCCCCCCAAAGCCCCATAGGCCCATCCGAGTGTCTCCACCCGATGCTATTTTCCATCAGCTTTTGACGGAGTTAAGAAAAACGGTTCAGGGTACTTGTTCGTGACACAATGACGGATACTTGGAGCGATTTTAAGAATTTTCGTAGGACCCATTTTTTTGCAACGGCCCTCGAAAGACGGCTCTCGATCGAATCGCGATTCGAGGGGAAAAAAATCTTGAATATCAGGGCTCCTATCGGCCATTTGGCACACGCTAATTCAGAGTGGCAGTCAAATATATGTCCTCGAAGAGCGGCACTCGATATTGGGCCTTATTTTGGATACCCGCCCCCCCAAAGCCCCATAGGCCCATCCGAGTGTCTCCACCCGATGCTATTTTCCATCAGCTTTTGACGGAGTTAAGAAAAACGGTTCAGGGTACTTGTTCGTGACACAATGACGGATACTTGGAGCGATTTTAAGAATTTTCGTAGGACCCATTTTTTTGCAACGGCCCTCGAAAGACGGCTCTCGATCGAATCGCGATTCGAGGGGAAAAAAATCTTGAATATCGGGGCTCCTATCGGCCATTTGGCACACGCTAATTCAGAGTGGCAGTCAAATATATGTCCTCGAAGAGCGGCACTCGATATTGGGCCTTATTTTGGATACCCGCCCCCCCAAAGCCCCATAGGCCCATCCGAGTGTCTCCACCCGATGCTATTTTCCATCAGCTTTTGACGGAGTTAAGAAAAACGGTTCAGGGTACTTGTTCGTGACACAATGACGGATACTTGGAGCGATTTTAAGAATTTTCGTAGGACCCATTTTTTTGCAACGGCCCTCGAAAGACGGCTCTCGATCGAATCGCGATTCGAGGGGAAAAAAATCTTGAATATCGGGGCTCCTATCGGCCATTTGGCACACGCTAATTCAGAGTGGCAGTCAAATATATGTCCTCGAAGAGCGGCACTCGATATTGGGCCTTATTTTGGATACCCGCCCCCCCAAAGCCCCATAGGCCCATCCGAGTGTCTCCACCCGATGCTATTTTCCATCAGCTTTTGACGGAGTTAAGAAAAACGGTTCAGGGTACTTGTTCGTGACACAATGACGGATGCTTGGAGCGATTTTAAGAATTTTCGTAGGACCCATTTTTTTGCAACAGCCCTCGAAAGACGGCTCTCGATCGAATCGCGAATCGGAGGAAAAAAAATCTTGAATATCGGGGCTCCTATCGGCCATTTGGCACACGCTAATTCAGAGTGGCAGTCAATTATATGTCCTCGAAGAGCGGCACTCGATATTGGGCCTTATTTTGGATACCCGCCCCCCCAAAGCCCCATAGGCCCATCCGAGTGTCTCCACCCGATGCTATTTTCCATCAGCTTTTGACGGAGTTAAGAAAAACGGTTCAGGGTACTTGTTCGTGACACAATGACGGATACTTGGAGCGATTTTAAGAATTTTCGTAGGACCCATTTTTTTGCAACGGCCCTCGAAAGACGGCTCTCGATCGAATCGCGATTCGAGGGGAAAAAAATCTTGAATATCGGGGCTCCTATCGGCCATTTGGCACACGCTAATTCAGAGTGGCAGTCAAATATATGTCCTCGAAGAGCGGCACTCGATATTGGGCCTTATTTTGGATACCCGCCCCCCCAAAGCCCCATAGGCCCATCCGAGTGTCTCCACCCGATGCTATTTTCCATCAGCTTTTGACGGAGTTAAGAAAAACGGTTCAGGGTACTTGTTCGTGACACAATGACGGATACTTGGAGCGATTTTAAGAATTTTCGTAGGACCCATTTTTTTGCAACGGCCCTCGAAAGACGGCTCTCGATCGAATCGCGATTCGAGGGGAAAAAAATCTTGAATATCGGGG
Source organism: Stenichneumon culpator (assembly GCA_964017025.1). NCBI lineage: Eukaryota > Metazoa > Arthropoda > Insecta > Hymenoptera > Ichneumonidae > Stenichneumon > Stenichneumon culpator. The sequence goes on from CAXHKB010000068.1 coordinate 45,688, forward strand.
CTCCTATCGGCCATTTGGCACACGCTAATTCAGAGTGGCAGTCAAATATATGTCCTCGAAGAGCGGCACTCGATATTGGGCCTTATTTTGGATACCCGCCCCCCCAAAGCCCCATAGGCCCATCCGAGTGTCTCCACCCGATGCTATTTTCCATCAGCTTTTGACGGAGTTAAGAAAAACGGTTCAGGGTACTTGTTCGTGACACAATGACGGATGCTTGGAGCGATTTTAAGAATTTTCGTAGGACCCATTTTTTTGCAACAGCCCTCGAAAGACGGCTCTCGATCGAATCGCGAATCGGAGGAAAAAAAATCTTGAATATCGGGGCTCCTATCGGCCATTTGGCACACGCTAATTCAGAGTGGCAGTCAATTATATGTCCTCGAAGAGCGGCACTCGATATTGGGCCTTATTTTGGATACCCGCCCCCCCAAAGCCCCATAGGCCCATCCGAGTGTCTCCACCCGATGCTATTTTCCATCAGCTTTTGACGGAGTTAAGAAAAACGGTTCAGGGTACTTGTTCGTGACACAATGACGGATGCTTGGAGCGATTTTAAGAATTTTCGTAGGACCCATTTTTTTGCAACGGCCCTCGAAAGACGGCTCTCGATCGAATCGCGATTCGAGGGGAAAAAAATCTTGAATATCAGGGCTCCTATCGGCCATTTGGCACACGCTAATTCAGAGTGGCAGTCAAATATATGTCCTCGAAGAGCGGCACTCGATATTGGGCCTTATTTTGGATACCCGCCCCCCCAAAGCCCCATAGGCCCATCCGAGTGTCTCCACCCGATGCTATTTTCCATCAGCTTTTGACGGAGTTAAGAAAAACGGTTCAGGGTACTTGTTCGTGACACAATGACGGATGCTTGGAGCGATTTTAAGAATTTTCGTAGGACCCATTTTTTTGCAACGGCCCTCGAAAGACGGCTCTCGATCGAATCGCGATTCGGGGGAAAAAAAATCTTGAATATCAGGGCTCCTATCGGCCATTTGGCACACGGTAATTCAGTGCTGCAGTCAAATATATGTCCTCGAAGAGCGGCACTCGATATTGGGCCTTATTTTGGATACCCGCCCCCCCAAAGCCCCACAGGCCCATCCGAGTGTCTCCACCCGAGGCTATTTTCCAACTGCTATTGACGGAGTTAAGAAAAACGCTTCAGGGTACTTGTTCGTGACACAATGACGGATACTTGGAGCGATTTTAAGAATTTTCGTAGGACCCATTTTTTTGCAACAGCCCTCGAAAGACGGCTCTCGATCGAATCGCGATTCGGGGGAAAAAAAATCTTGAATATCAGGGCTCCTATCGGCCATTTGGCACACGGTAATTCAGTGCTGCAGTCAAATATATGTCCTCGAAGAGCGGCACTCGATATTGGGCCTTATTTTGGATACCCGCCCCCCCAAAGCCCCACAGGCCCATCCGAGTGTCTCCACCCGAGGCTATTTTCCAACTGCTATTGACGGAGTTAAGAAAAACGCTTCAGGGTACTTGTTCGTGACACAATGACGGATACTTGGAGCGATTTTAAGAATTTTCGTAGGACCCATTTTTTTGCAACAGCCCTCGAAAGACGGCTCTCGATCGAATCGCGATTCGGGGGAAAAAAAATCTTGAATATCAGGGCTCCTATCGGCCATTTGGCACACGGTAATTCAGTGCTGCAGTCAAATATATGTCCTCGAAGAGCGGCACTCGATATTGGGCCTTATTTTGGATACCCGCCCCCCCAAAGCCCCACAGGCCCATCCGAGTGTCTCCACCCGAGGCTATTTTCCAACTGCTATTGACGGAGTTAAGAAAAACGCTTCAGGGTACTTGTTCGTGACACAATGACGGATACTTGGAGCGATTTTAAGAATTTTCGTAGGACCCATTTTTTTGCAACAGCCCTCGAAAGACGGCTCTCGATCGAATCGCGATTCGGGGGAAAAAAAATCTTGAATATCAGGGCTCCTATCGGCCATTTGGCACACGGTAATTCAGTGCTGCAGTCAAATATATGTCCTCGAAGAGCGGCACTCGATATTGGGCCTTATTTTGGATACCCGCCCCCCCAAAGCCCCACAGGCCCATCCGAGTGTCTCCACCCGAGGCTATTTTCCAACTGCTATTGACGGAGTTAAGAAAAACGCTTCAGGGTACTTGTTCGTGACACAATGACGGATACTTGGAGCGATTTTAAGAATTTTCGTAGGACCCATTTTTTTGCAACAGCCCTCGAAAGACGGCTCTCGATCGAATCGCGATTCGGGGGAAAAAAAATCTTGAATATCAGGGCTCCTATCGGCCATTTGGCACACGGTAATTCAGTGCTGCAGTCAAATATATGTCCTCGAAGAGCGGCACTCGATATTGGGCCTTATTTTGGATACCCGCCCCCCCAAAGCCCCACAGGCCCATCCGAGTGTCTCCACCCGAGGCTATTTTCCAACTGCTATTGACGGAGTTAAGAAAAACGCTTCAGGGTACTTGTTCGTGACACAATGACGGATACTTGGAGCGATTTTAAGAATTTTCGTAGGACCCATTTTTTTGCAACAGCCCTCGAAAGACGGCTCTCGATCGAATCGCGATTCGGGGGAAAAAAAATCTTGAATATCAGGGCTCCTATCGGCCATTTGGCACACGGTAATTCAGTGCTGCAGTCAAATATATGTCCTCGAAGAGCGGCACTCGATATTGGGCCTTATTTTGGATACCCGCCCCCCCAAAGCCCCACAGGCCCATCCGAGTGTCTCCACCCGAGGCTATTTTCCAACTGCTATTGACGGAGTTAAGAAAAACGCTTCAGGGTACTTGTTCGTGACACAATGACGGATACTTGGAGCGATTTTAAGAATTTTCGTAGGACCCATTTTTTTGCAACAGCCCTCGAAAGACGGCTCTCGATCGAATCGCGATTCGGGGGAAAAAAAATCTTGAATATCAGGGCTCCTATCGGCCATTTGGCACACGGTAATTCAGTGCTGCAGTCAAATATATGTCCTCGAAGAGCGGCACTCGATATTGGGCCTTATTTTGGATACCCGCCCCCCCAAAGCCCCACAGGCCCATCCGAGTGTCTCCACCCGAGGCTATTTTCCAACTGCTATTGACGGAGTTAAGAAAAACGCTTCAGGGTACTTGTTCGTGACACAATGACGGATACTTGGAGCGATTTTAAGAATTTTCGTAGGACCCATTTTTTTGCAACAGCCCTCGAAAGACGGCTCTCGATCGAATCGCGATTCGGGGGAAAAAAAATCTTGAATATCAGGGCTCCTATCGGCCATTTGGCACACGGTAATTCAGTGCTGCAGTCAAATATATGTCCTCGAAGAGCGGCACTCGATATTGGGCCTTATTTTGGATACCCGCCCCCCCAAAGCCCCACAGGCCCATCCGAGTGTCTCCACCCGAGGCTATTTTCCAACTGCTATTGACGGAGTTAAGAAAAACGGTTCAGGGTACTTGTTCGTGACACAATGACGGATGCTTGGAGCGATTTTAAGAATTTTCGTAGGACCCATTTTTTTGCAACGGCCCTCGAAAGACGGCTCTCGATCGAATCGCGAATCGGAGGAAAAAAAATCTTGAATATCGGGGCTCCTATCGGCCATTTGGCACACGCTAATTCAGAGTGGCAGTCAATTATATGTCCTCGAAGAGCGGCACTCGATATTGGGCCTTATTTTGGATACCCGCCCCCCCAAAGCCCCATAGGCCCATCCGAGTGTCTCCACCCGATGCTATTTTCCATCAGCTTTTGACGGAGTTAAGAAAAACGGTTCAGGGTACTTGTTCGTGACACAATGACGGATACTTGGAGCGATTTTAAGAATTTTCGTAGGACCCATTTTTTTGCAACGGCCCTCGAAAGACGGCTCTCGATCGAATCGCGATTCGAGGGGAAAAAAATCTTGAATATCAGGGCTCCTATCGGCCATTTGGCACACGCTAATTCAGAGTGGCAGTCAAATATATGTCCTCGAAGAGCGGCACTCGATATTGGGCCTTATTTTGGATACCCGCCCCCCCAAAGCCCCATAGGCCCATCCGAGTGTCTCCACCCGATGCTATTTTCCATCAGCTTTTGACGGAGTTAAGAAAAACGGTTCAGGGTACTTGTTCGTGACACAATGACGGATACTTGGAGCGATTTTAAGAATTTTCGTAGGACCCATTTTTTTGCAACGGCCCTCGAAAGACGGCTCTCGATCGAATCGCGATTCGAGGGGAAAAAAATCTTGAATATCAGGGCTCCTATCGGCCATTTGGCACACGCTAATTCAGAGTGGCAGTCAAATATATGTCCTCGAAGAGCGGCACTCGATATTGGGCCTTATTTTGGATACCCGCCCCCCCAAAGCCCCATAGGCCCATCCGAGTGTCTCCACCCGATGCTATTTTCCATCAGCTTTTGACGGAGTTAAGAAAAACGGTTCAGGGTACTTGTTCGTGACACAATGACGGATACTTGGAGCGATTTTAAGAATTTTCGTAGGACCCATTTTTTTGCAACGGCCCTCGAAAGACGGCTCTCGATCGAATCGCGATTCGAGGGGAAAAAAATCTTGAATATCGGGGCTCCTATCGGCCATTTGGCACACGCTAATTCAGAGTGGCAGTCAAATATATGTCCTCGAAGAGCGGCACTCGATATTGGGCCTTATTTTGGATACCCGCCCCCCCAAAGCCCCATAGGCCCATCCGAGTGTCTCCACCCGATGCTATTTTCCATCAGCTTTTGACGGAGTTAAGAAAAACGGTTCAGGGTACTTGTTCGTGACACAATGACGGATACTTGGAGCGATTTTAAGAATTTTCGTAGGACCCATTTTTTTGCAACGGCCCTCGAAAGACGGCTCTCGATCGAATCGCGATTCGAGGGGAAAAAAATCTTGAATATCGGGGCTCCTATCGGCCATTTGGCACACGCTAATTCAGAGTGGCAGTCAAATATATGTCCTCGAAGAGCGGCACTCGATATTGGGCCTTATTTTGGATACCCGCCCCCCCAAAGCCCCATAGGCCCATCCGAGTGTCTCCACCCGATGCTATTTTCCATCAGCTTTTGACGGAGTTAAGAAAAACGGTTCAGGGTACTTGTTCGTGACACAATGACGGATGCTTGGAGCGATTTTAAGAATTTTCGTAGGACCCATTTTTTTGCAACAGCCCTCGAAAGACGGCTCTCGATCGAATCGCGAATCGGAGGAAAAAAAATCTTGAATATCGGGGCTCCTATCGGCCATTTGGCACACGCTAATTCAGAGTGGCAGTCAATTATATGTCCTCGAAGAGCGGCACTCGATATTGGGCCTTATTTTGGATACCCGCCCCCCCAAAGCCCCATAGGCCCATCCGAGTGTCTCCACCCGATGCTATTTTCCATCAGCTTTTGACGGAGTTAAGAAAAACGGTTCAGGGTACTTGTTCGTGACACAATGACGGATACTTGGAGCGATTTTAAGAATTTTCGTAGGACCCATTTTTTTGCAACGGCCCTCGAAAGACGGCTCTCGATCGAATCGCGATTCGAGGGGAAAAAAATCTTGAATATCGGGGCTCCTATCGGCCATTTGGCACACGCTAATTCAGAGTGGCAGTCAAATATATGTCCTCGAAGAGCGGCACTCGATATTGGGCCTTATTTTGGATACCCGCCCCCCCAAAGCCCCATAGGCCCATCCGAGTGTCTCCACCCGATGCTATTTTCCATCAGCTTTTGACGGAGTTAAGAAAAACGGTTCAGGGTACTTGTTCGTGACACAATGACGGATACTTGGAGCGATTTTAAGAATTTTCGTAGGACCCATTTTTTTGCAACGGCCCTCGAAAGACGGCTCTCGATCGAATCGCGATTCGAGGGGAAAAAAATCTTGAATATCGGGGCTCCTATCGGCCATTTGGCACACGCTAATTCAGAGTGGCAGTCAAATATATGTCCTCGAAGAGCGGCACTCGATATTGGGCCTTATTTTGGATACCCGCCCCCCCAAAGCCCCATAGGCCCATCCGAGTGTCTCCACCCGATGCTATTTTCCATCAGCTTTTGACGGAGTTAAGAAAAACGGTTCAGGGTACTTGTTCGTGACACAATGACGGATGCTTGGAGCGATTTTAAGAATTTTCGTAGGACCCATTTTTTTGCAACAGCCCTCGAAAGACGGCTCTCGATCGAATCGCGAATCGGAGGAAAAAAAATCTTGAATATCGGGGCTCCTATCGGCCATTTGGCACACGCTAATTCAGAGTGGCAGTCAATTATATGTCCTCGAAGAGCGGCACTCGATATTGGGCCTTATTTTGGATACCCGCCCCCCCAAAGCCCCATAGGCCCATCCGAGTGTCTCCACCCGATGCTATTTTCCATCAGCTTTTGACGGAGTTAAGAAAAACGGTTCAGGGTACTTGTTCGTGACACAATGACGGATGCTTGGAGCGATTTTAAGAATTTTCGTAGGACCCATTTTTTTGCAACGGCCCTCGAAAGACGGCTCTCGATCGAATCGCGAATCGGAGGAAAAAAAATCTTGAATATCGGGGCTCCTATCGGCCATTTGGCACACGCTAATTCAGAGTGGCAGTCAATTATATGTCCTCGAAGAGCGGCACTCGATATTGGGCCTTATTTTGGATACCCGCCCCCCCAAAGCCCCATAGGCCCATCCGAGTGTCTCCACCCGATGCTATTTTCCATCAGCTTTTGACGGAGTTAAGAAAAACGGTTCAGGGTACTTGTTCGTGACACAATGACGGATACTTGGAGCGATTTTAAGAATTTTCGTAGGACCCATTTTTTTGCAACGGCCCTCGAAAGACGGCTCTCGATCGAATCGCGATTCGAGGGGAAAAAAATCTTGAATATCAGGGCTCCTATCGGCCATTTGGCACACGCTAATTCAGAGTGGCAGTCAAATATATGTCCTCGAAGAGCGGCACTCGATATTGGGCCTTATTTTGGATACCCGCCCCCCCAAAGCCCCATAGGCCCATCCGAGTGTCTCCACCCGATGCTATTTTCCATCAGCTTTTGACGGAGTTAAGAAAAACGGTTCAGGGTACTTGTTCGTGACACAATGACGGATACTTGGAGCGATTTTAAGAATTTTCGTAGGACCCATTTTTTTGCAACGGCCCTCGAAAGACGGCTCTCGATCGAATCGCGATTCGAGGGGAAAAAAATCTTGAATATCAGGGCTCCTATCGGCCATTTGGCACACGCTAATTCAGAGTGGCAGTCAAATATATGTCCTCGAAGAGCGGCACTCGATATTGGGCCTTATTTTGGATACCCGCCCCCCCAAAGCCCCATAGGCCCATCCGAGTGTCTCCACCCGATGCTATTTTCCATCAGCTTTTGACGGAGTTAAGAAAAACGGTTCAGGGTACTTGTTCGTGACACAATGACGGATACTTGGAGCGATTTTAAGAATTTTCGTAGGACCCATTTTTTTGCAACGGCCCTCGAAAGACGGCTCTCGATCGAATCGCGATTCGAGGGGAAAAAAATCTTGAATATCGGGGCTCCTATCGGCCATTTGGCACACGCTAATTCAGAGTGGCAGTCAAATATATGTCCTCGAAGAGCGGCACTCGATATTGGGCCTTATTTTGGATACCCGCCCCCCCAAAGCCCCATAGGCCCATCCGAGTGTCTCCACCCGATGCTATTTTCCATCAGCTTTTGACGGAGTTAAGAAAAACGGTTCAGGGTACTTGTTCGTGACACAATGACGGATACTTGGAGCGATTTTAAGAATTTTCGTAGGACCCATTTTTTTGCAACGGCCCTCGAAAGACGGCTCTCGATCGAATCGCGATTCGAGGGGAAAAAAATCTTGAATATCGGGGCTCCTATCGGCCATTTGGCACACGCTAATTCAGAGTGGCAGTCAAATATATGTCCTCGAAGAGCGGCACTCGATATTGGGCCTTATTTTGGATACCCGCCCCCCCAAAGCCCCATAGGCCCATCCGAGTGTCTCCACCCGATGCTATTTTCCATCAGCTTTTGACGGAGTTAAGAAAAACGGTTCAGGGTACTTGTTCGTGACACAATGACGGATGCTTGGAGCGATTTTAAGAATTTTCGTAGGACCCATTTTTTTGCAACAGCCCTCGAAAGACGGCTCTCGATCGAATCGCGAATCGGAGGAAAAAAAATCTTGAATATCGGGGCTCCTATCGGCCATTTGGCACACGCTAATTCAGAGTGGCAGTCAATTATATGTCCTCGAAGAGCGGCACTCGATATTGGGCCTTATTTTGGATACCCGCCCCCCCAAAGCCCCATAGGCCCATCCGAGTGTCTCCACCCGATGCTATTTTCCATCAGCTTTTGACGGAGTTAAGAAAAACGGTTCAGGGTACTTGTTCGTGACACAATGACGGATACTTGGAGCGATTTTAAGAATTTTCGTAGGACCCATTTTTTTGCAACGGCCCTCGAAAGACGGCTCTCGATCGAATCGCGATTCGAGGGGAAAAAAATCTTGAATATCGGGGCTCCTATCGGCCATTTGGCACACGCTAATTCAGAGTGGCAGTCAAATATATGTCCTCGAAGAGCGGCACTCGATATTGGGCCTTATTTTGGATACCCGCCCCCCCAAAGCCCCATAGGCCCATCCGAGTGTCTCCACCCGATGCTATTTTCCATCAGCTTTTGACGGAGTTAAGAAAAACGGTTCAGGGTACTTGTTCGTGACACAATGACGGATACTTGGAGCGATTTTAAGAATTTTCGTAGGACCCATTTTTTTGCAACGGCCCTCGAAAGACGGCTCTCGATCGAATCGCGATTCGAGGGGAAAAAAATCTTGAATATCGGGGCTCCTATCGGCCATTTGGCACACGCTAATTCAGAGTGGCAGTCAAATATATGTCCTCGAAGAGCGGCACTCGATATTGGGCCTTATTTTGGATACCCGCCCCCCCAAAGCCCCATAGGCCCATCCGAGTGTCTCCACCCGATGCTATTTTCCATCAGCTTTTGACGGAGTTAAGAAAAACGGTTCAGGGTACTTGTTCGTGACACAATGACGGATGCTTGGAGCGATTTTAAGAATTTTCGTAGGACCCATTTTTTTGCAACAGCCCTCGAAAGACGGCTCTCGATCGAATCGCGAATCGGAGGAAAAAAAATCTTGAATATCGGGGCTCCTATCGGCCATTTGGCACACGCTAATTCAGAGTGGCAGTCAATTATATGTCCTCGAAGAGCGGCACTCGATATTGGGCCTTATTTTGGATACCCGCCCCCCCAAAGCCCCATAGGCCCATCCGAGTGTCTCCACCCGATGCTATTTTCCATCAGCTTTTGACGGAGTTAAGAAAAACGGTTCAGGGTACTTGTTCGTGACACAATGACGGATGCTTGGAGCGATTTTAAGAATTTTCGTAGGACCCATTTTTTTGCAACGGCCCTCGAAAGACGGCTCTCGATCGAATCGCGATTCGAGGGGAAAAAAATCTTGAATATCAGGGCTCCTATCGGCCATTTGGCACACGCTAATTCAGAGTGGCAGTCAAATATATGTCCTCGAAGAGCGGCACTCGATATTGGGCCTTATTTTGGATACCCGCCCCCCCAAAGCCCCATAGGCCCATCCGAGTGTCTCCACCCGATGCTATTTTCCATCAGCTTTTGACGGAGTTAAGAAAAACGGTTCAGGGTACTTGTTCGTGACACAATGACGGATGCTTGGAGCGATTTTAAGAATTTTCGTAGGACCCATTTTTTTGCAACGGCCCTCGAAAGACGGCTCTCGATCGAATCGCGATTCGGGGGAAAAAAAATCTTGAATATCAGGGCTCCTATCGGCCATTTGGCACACGGTAATTCAGTGCTGCAGTCAAATATATGTCCTCGAAGAGCGGCACTCGATATTGGGCCTTATTTTGGATACCCGCCCCCCCAAAGCCCCACAGGCCCATCCGAGTGTCTCCACCCGAGGCTATTTTCCAACTGCTATTGACGGAGTTAAGAAAAACGCTTCAGGGTACTTGTTCGTGACACAATGACGGATACTTGGAGCGATTTTAAGAATTTTCGTAGGACCCATTTTTTTGCAACAGCCCTCGAAAGACGGCTCTCGATCGAATCGCGATTCGGGGGAAAAAAAATCTTGAATATCAGGGCTCCTATCGGCCATTTGGCACACGGTAATTCAGTGCTGCAGTCAAATATATGTCCTCGAAGAGCGGCACTCGATATTGGGCCTTATTTTGGATACCCGCCCCCCCAAAGCCCCACAGGCCCATCCGAGTGTCTCCACCCGAGGCTATTTTCCAACTGCTATTGACGGAGTTAAGAAAAACGCTTCAGGGTACTTGTTCGTGACACAATGACGGATACTTGGAGCGATTTTAAGAATTTTCGTAGGACCCATTTTTTTGCAACAGCCCTCGAAAGACGGCTCTCGATCGAATCGCGATTCGGGGGAAAAAAAATCTTGAATATCAGGGCTCCTATCGGCCATTTGGCACACGGTAATTCAGTGCTGCAGTCAAATATATGTCCTCGAAGAGCGGCACTCGATATTGGGCCTTATTTTGGATACCCGCCCCCCCAAAGCCCCACAGGCCCATCCGAGTGTCTCCACCCGAGGCTATTTTCCAACTGCTATTGACGGAGTTAAGAAAAACGCTTCAGGGTACTTGTTCGTGACACAATGACGGATACTTGGAGCGATTTTAAGAATTTTCGTAGGACCCATTTTTTTGCAACAGCCCTCGAAAGACGGCTCTCGATCGAATCGCGATTCGGGGGAAAAAAAATCTTGAATATCAGGGCTCCTATCGGCCATTTGGCACACGGTAATTCAGTGCTGCAGTCAAATATATGTCCTCGAAGAGCGGCACTCGATATTGGGCCTTATTTTGGATACCCGCCCCCCCAAAGCCCCACAGGCCCATCCGAGTGTCTCCACCCGAGGCTATTTTCCAACTGCTATTGACGGAGTTAAGAAAAACGCTTCAGGGTACTTGTTCGTGACACAATGACGGATACTTGGAGCGATTTTAAGAATTTTCGTAGGACCCATTTTTTTGCAACAGCCCTCGAAAGACGGCTCTCGATCGAATCGCGATTCGGGGGAAAAAAAATCTTGAATATCAGGGCTCCTATCGGCCATTTGGCACACGGTAATTCAGTGCTGCAGTCAAATATATGTCCTCGAAGAGCGGCACTCGATATTGGGCCTTATTTTGGATACCCGCCCCCCCAAAGCCCCACAGGCCCATCCGAGTGTCTCCACCCGAGGCTATTTTCCAACTGCTATTGACGGAGTTAAGAAAAACGCTTCAGGGTACTTGTTCGTGACACAATGACGGATACTTGGAGCGATTTTAAGAATTTTCGTAGGACCCATTTTTTTGCAACAGCCCTCGAAAGACGGCTCTCGATCGAATCGCGATTCGGGGGAAAAAAAATCTTGAATATCAGGGCTCCTATCGGCCATTTGGCACACGGTAATTCAGTGCTGCAGTCAAATATATGTCCTCGAAGAGCGGCACTCGATATTGGGCCTTATTTTGGATACCCGCCCCCCCAAAGCCCCACAGGCCCATCCGAGTGTCTCCACCCGAGGCTATTTTCCAACTGCTATTGACGGAGTTAAGAAAAACGCTTCAGGGTACTTGTTCGTGACACAATGACGGATACTTGGAGCGATTTTAAGAATTTTCGTAGGACCCATTTTTTTGCAACAGCCCTCGAAAGACGGCTCTCGATCGAATCGCGATTCGGGGGAAAAAAAATCTTGAATATCAGGGCTCCTATCGGCCATTTGGCACACGGTAATTCAGTGCTGCAGTCAAATATATGTCCTCGAAGAGCGGCACTCGATATTGGGCCTTATTTTGGATACCCGCCCCCCCAAAGCCCCACAGGCCCATCCGAGTGTCTCCACCCGAGGCTATTTTCCAACTGCTATTGACGGAGTTAAGAAAAACGCTTCAGGGTACTTGTTCGTGACACAATGACGGATACTTGGAGCGATTTTAAGAATTTTCGTAGGACCCATTTTTTTGCAACAGCCCTCGAAAGACGGCTCTCGATCGAATCGCGATTCGGGGGAAAAAAAATCTTGAATATCAGGGCTCCTATCGGCCATTTGGCACACGGTAATTCAGTGCTGCAGTCAAATATATGTCCTCGAAGAGCGGCACTCGATATTGGGCCTTATTTTGGATACCCGCCCCCCCAAAGCCCCACAGGCCCATCCGAGTGTCTCCACCCGAGGCTATTTTCCAACTGCTATTGACGGAGTTAAGAAAAACGCTTCAGGGTACTTGTTCGTGACACAATGACGGATACTTGGAGCGATTTTAAGAATTTTCGTAGGACCCATTTTTTTGCAACAGCCCTCGAAAGACGGCTCTCGATCGAATCGCGATTCGGGGGAAAAAAAATCTTGAATATCAGGGCTCCTATCGGCCATTTGGCACACGGTAATTCAGTGCTGCAGTCAAATATATGTCCTCGAAGAGCGGCACTCGATATTGGGCCTTATTTTGGATACCCGCCCCCCCAAAGCCCCACAGGCCCATCCGAGTGTCTCCACCCGAGGCTATTTTCCAACTGCTATTGACGGAGTTAAGAAAAACGCTTCAGGGTACTTGTTCGTGACACAATGACGGATACTTGGAGCGATTTTAAGAATTTTCGTAGGACCCATTTTTTTGCAACAGCCCTCGAAAGACGGCTCTCGATCGAATCGCGATTCGGGGGAAAAAAAATCTTGAATATCAGGGCTCCTATCGGCCATTTGGCACACGGTAATTCAGTGCTGCAGTCAAATATATGTCCTCGAAGAGCGGCACTCGATATTGGGCCTTATTTTGGATACCCGCCCCCCCAAAGCCCCACAGGCCCATCCGAGTGTCTCCACCCGAGGCTATTTTCCAACTGCTATTGACGGAGTTAAGAAAAACGCTTCAGGGTACTTGTTCGTGACACAATGACGGATACTTGGAGCGATTTTAAGAATTTTCGTAGGACCCATTTTTTTGCAACAGCCCTCGAAAGACGGCTCTCGATCGAATCGCGATTCGGGGGAAAAAAAATCTTGAATATCAGGGCTCCTATCGGCCATTTGGCACACGGTAATTCAGTGCTGCAGTCAAATATATGTCCTCGAAGAGCGGCACTCGATATTGGGCCTTATTTTGGATACCCGCCCCCCCAAAGCCCCACAGGCCCATCCGAGTGTCTCCACCCGAGGCTATTTTCCAACTGCTATTGACGGAGTTAAGAAAAACGCTTCAGGGTACTTGTTCGTGACACAATGACGGATACTTGGAGCGATTTTAAGAATTTTCGTAGGACCCATTTTTTTGCAACAGCCCTCGAAAGACGGCTCTCGATCGAATCGCGATTCGGGGGAAAAAAAATCTTGAATATCAGGGCTCCTATCGGCCATTTGGCACACGGTAATTCAGTGCTGCAGTCAAATATATGTCCTCGAAGAGCGGCACTCGATATTGGGCCTTATTTTGGATACCCGCCCCCCCAAAGCCCCACAGGCCCATCCGAGTGTCTCCACCCGAGGCTATTTTCCAACTGCTATTGACGGAGTTAAGAAAAACGCTTCAGGGTACTTGTTCGTGACACAATGACGGATGCTTGGAGCGATTTTAAGAATTTTCGTAGGACCCATTTTTTTGCAACAGCCCTCGAAAGACGGCTCTCGATCGAATCGCGAATCGGAGGAAAAAAAATCTTGAATATCGGGGCTCCTATCGGCCATTTGGCACACGCTAATTCAGAGTGGCAGTCAATTATATGTCCTCGAAGAGCGGCACTCGATATTGGGCCTTATTTTGGATACCCGCCCCCCCAAAGCCCCATAGGCCCATCCGAGTGTCTCCACCCGATGCTATTTTCCATCAGCTTTTGACGGAGTTAAGAAAAACGGTTCAGGGTACTTGTTCGTGACACAATGACGGATGCTTGGAGCGATTTTAAGAATTTTCGTAGGACCCATTTTTTTGCAACGGCCCTCGAAAGACGGCTCTCGATCGAATCGCGATTCGAGGGGAAAAAAATCTTGAATATCAGGGCTCCTATCGGCCATTTGGCACACGCTAATTCAGAGTGGCAGTCAAATATATGTCCTCGAAGAGCGGCACTCGATATTGGGCCTTATTTTGGATACCCGCCCCCCCAAAGCCCCATAGGCCCATCCGAGTGTCTCCACCCGATGCTATTTTCCATCAGCTTTTGACGGAGTTAAGAAAAACGGTTCAGGGTACTTGTTCGTGACACAATGACGGATGCTTGGAGCGATTTTAAGAATTTTCGTAGGACCCATTTTTTTGCAACGGCCCTCGAAAGACGGCTCTCGATCGAATCGCGATTCGGGGGAAAAAAAATCTTGAATATCAGGGCTCCTATCGGCCATTTGGCACACGGTAATTCAGTGCTGCAGTCAAATATATGTCCTCGAAGAGCGGCACTCGATATTGGGCCTTATTTTGGATACCCGCCCCCCCAAAGCCCCACAGGCCCATCCGAGTGTCTCCACCCGAGGCTATTTTCCAACTGCTATTGACGGAGTTAAGAAAAACGCTTCAGGGTACTTGTTCGTGACACAATGACGGATACTTGGAGCGATTTTAAGAATTTTCGTAGGACCCATTTTTTTGCAACAGCCCTCGAAAGACGGCTCTCGATCGAATCGCGATTCGGGGGAAAAAAAATCTTGAATATCAGGGCTCCTATCGGCCATTTGGCACACGGTAATTCAGTGCTGCAGTCAAATATATGTCCTCGAAGAGCGGCACTCGATATTGGGCCTTATTTTGGATACCCGCCCCCCCAAAGCCCCACAGGCCCATCCGAGTGTCTCCACCCGAGGCTATTTTCCAACTGCTATTGACGGAGTTAAGAAAAACGCTTCAGGGTACTTGTTCGTGACACAATGACGGATACTTGGAGCGATTTTAAGAATTTTCGTAGGACCCATTTTTTTGCAACAGCCCTCGAAAGACGGCTCTCGATCGAATCGCGATTCGGGGGAAAAAAAATCTTGAATATCAGGGCTCCTATCGGCCATTTGGCACACGGTAATTCAGTGCTGCAGTCAAATATATGTCCTCGAAGAGCGGCACTCGATATTGGGCCTTATTTTGGATACCCGCCCCCCCAAAGCCCCACAGGCCCATCCGAGTGTCTCCACCCGAGGCTATTTTCCAACTGCTATTGACGGAGTTAAGAAAAACGCTTCAGGGTACTTGTTCGTGACACAATGACGGATACTTGGAGCGATTTTAAGAATTTTCGTAGGACCCATTTTTTTGCAACAGCCCTCGAAAGACGGCTCTCGATCGAATCGCGAATCGGAGGAAAAAAAATCTTGAATATCGGGGCTCCTATCGGCCATTTGGCACACGCTAATTCAGAGTGGCAGTCAATTATATGTCCTCGAAGAGCGGCACTCGATATTGGGCCTTATTTTGGATACCCGCCCCCCCAAAGCCCCATAGGCCCATCCGAGTGTCTCCACCCGATGCTATTTTCCATCAGCTTTTGACGGAGTTAAGAAAAACGGTTCAGGGTACTTGTTCGTGACACAATGACGGATACTTGGAGCGATTTTAAGAATTTTCGTAGGACCCATTTTTTTGCAACGGCCCTCGAAAGACGGCTCTCGATCGAATCGCGATTCGAGGGGAAAAAAATCTTGAATATCAGGGCTCCTATCGGCCATTTGGCACACGCTAATTCAGAGTGGCAGTCAAATATATGTCCTCGAAGAGCGGCACTCGATATTGGGCCTTATTTTGGATACCCGCCCCCCCAAAGCCCCATAGGCCCATCCGAGTGTCTCCACCCGATGCTATTTTCCATCAGCTTTTGACGGAGTTAAGAAAAACGGTTCAGGGTACTTGTTCGTGACACAATGACGGATACTTGGAGCGATTTTAAGAATTTTCGTAGGACCCATTTTTTTGCAACGGCCCTCGAAAGACGGCTCTCGATCGAATCGCGATTCGAGGGGAAAAAAATCTTGAATATCAGGGCTCCTATCGGCCATTTGGCACACGCTAATTCAGAGTGGCAGTCAAATATATGTCCTCGAAGAGCGGCACTCGATATTGGGCCTTATTTTGGATACCCGCCCCCCCAAAGCCCCATAGGCCCATCCGAGTGTCTCCACCCGATGCTATTTTCCATCAGCTTTTGACGGAGTTAAGAAAAACGGTTCAGGGTACTTGTTCGTGACACAATGACGGATACTTGGAGCGATTTTAAGAATTTTCGTAGGACCCATTTTTTTGCAACGGCCCTCGAAAGACGGCTCTCGATCGAATCGCGATTCGAGGGGAAAAAAATCTTGAATATCGGGGCTCCTATCGGCCATTTGGCACACGCTAATTCAGAGTGGCAGTCAAATATATGTCCTCGAAGAGCGGCACTCGATATTGGGCCTTATTTTGGATACCCGCCCCCCCAAAGCCCCATAGGCCCATCCGAGTGTCTCCACCCGATGCTATTTTCCATCAGCTTTTGACGGAGTTAAGAAAAACGGTTCAGGGTACTTGTTCGTGACACAATGACGGATACTTGGAGCGATTTTAAGAATTTTCGTAGGACCCATTTTTTTGCAACGGCCCTCGAAAGACGGCTCTCGATCGAATCGCGATTCGAGGGGAAAAAAATCTTGAATATCGGGGCTCCTATCGGCCATTTGGCACACGCTAATTCAGAGTGGCAGTCAAATATATGTCCTCGAAGAGCGGCACTCGATATTGGGCCTTATTTTGGATACCCGCCCCCCCAAAGCCCCATAGGCCCATCCGAGTGTCTCCACCCGATGCTATTTTCCATCAGCTTTTGACGGAGTTAAGAAAAACGGTTCAGGGTACTTGTTCGTGACACAATGACGGATGCTTGGAGCGATTTTAAGAATTTTCGTAGGACCCATTTTTTTGCAACAGCCCTCGAAAGACGGCTCTCGATCGAATCGCGAATCGGAGGAAAAAAAATCTTGAATATCGGGGCTCCTATCGGCCATTTGGCACACGCTAATTCAGAGTGGCAGTCAATTATATGTCCTCGAAGAGCGGCACTCGATATTGGGCCTTATTTTGGATACCCGCCCCCCCAAAGCCCCATAGGCCCATCCGAGTGTCTCCACCCGATGCTATTTTCCATCAGCTTTTGACGGAGTTAAGAAAAACGGTTCAGGGTACTTGTTCGTGACACAATGACGGATACTTGGAGCGATTTTAAGAATTTTCGTAGGACCCATTTTTTTGCAACGGCCCTCGAAAGACGGCTCTCGATCGAATCGCGATTCGAGGGGAAAAAAATCTTGAATATCGGGGCTCCTATCGGCCATTTGGCACACGCTAATTCAGAGTGGCAGTCAAATATATGTCCTCGAAGAGCGGCACTCGATATTGGGCCTTATTTTGGATACCCGCCCCCCCAAAGCCCCATAGGCCCATCCGAGTGTCTCCACCCGATGCTATTTTCCATCAGCTTTTGACGGAGTTAAGAAAAACGGTTCAGGGTACTTGTTCGTGACACAATGACGGATACTTGGAGCGATTTTAAGAATTTTCGTAGGACCCATTTTTTTGCAACGGCCCTCGAAAGACGGCTCTCGATCGAATCGCGATTCGAGGGGAAAAAAATCTTGAATATCGGGGCTCCTATCGGCCATTTGGCACACGCTAATTCAGAGTGGCAGTCAAATATATGTCCTCGAAGAGCGGCACTCGATATTGGGCCTTATTTTGGATACCCGCCCCCCCAAAGCCCCATAGGCCCATCCGAGTGTCTCCACCCGATGCTATTTTCCATCAGCTTTTGACGGAGTTAAGAAAAACGGTTCAGGGTACTTGTTCGTGACACAATGACGGATGCTTGGAGCGATTTTAAGAATTTTCGTAGGACCCATTTTTTTGCAACAGCCCTCGAAAGACGGCTCTCGATCGAATCGCGAATCGGAGGAAAAAAAATCTTGAATATCGGGGCTCCTATCGGCCATTTGGCACACGCTAATTCAGAGTGGCAGTCAATTATATGTCCTCGAAGAGCGGCACTCGATATTGGGCCTTATTTTGGATACCCGCCCCCCCAAAGCCCCATAGGCCCATCCGAGTGTCTCCACCCGATGCTATTTTCCATCAGCTTTTGACGGAGTTAAGAAAAACGGTTCAGGGTACTTGTTCGTGACACAATGACGGATGCTTGGAGCGATTTTAAGAATTTTCGTAGGACCCATTTTTTTGCAACGGCCCTCGAAAGACGGCTCTCGATCGAATCGCGATTCGAGGGGAAAAAAATCTTGAATATCAGGGCTCCTATCGGCCATTTGGCACACGCTAATTCAGAGTGGCAGTCAAATATATGTCCTCGAAGAGCGGCACTCGATATTGGGCCTTATTTTGGATACCCGCCCCCCCAAAGCCCCATAGGCCCATCCGAGTGTCTCCACCCGATGCTATTTTCCATCAGCTTTTGACGGAGTTAAGAAAAACGGTTCAGGGTACTTGTTCGTGACACAATGACGGATGCTTGGAGCGATTTTAAGAATTTTCGTAGGACCCATTTTTTTGCAACGGCCCTCGAAAGACGGCTCTCGATCGAATCGCGATTCGGGGGAAAAAAAATCTTGAATATCAGGGCTCCTATCGGCCATTTGGCACACGGTAATTCAGTGCTGCAGTCAAATATATGTCCTCGAAGAGCGGCACTCGATATTGGGCCTTATTTTGGATACCCGCCCCCCCAAAGCCCCACAGGCCCATCCGAGTGTCTCCACCCGAGGCTATTTTCCAACTGCTATTGACGGAGTTAAGAAAAACGCTTCAGGGTACTTGTTCGTGACACAATGACGGATACTTGGAGCGATTTTAAGAATTTTCGTAGGACCCATTTTTTTGCAACAGCCCTCGAAAGACGGCTCTCGATCGAATCGCGATTCGGGGGAAAAAAAATCTTGAATATCAGGGCTCCTATCGGCCATTTGGCACACGGTAATTCAGTGCTGCAGTCAAATATATGTCCTCGAAGAGCGGCACTCGATATTGGGCCTTATTTTGGATACCCGCCCCCCCAAAGCCCCACAGGCCCATCCGAGTGTCTCCACCCGAGGCTATTTTCCAACTGCTATTGACGGAGTTAAGAAAAACGCTTCAGGGTACTTGTTCGTGACACAATGACGGATACTTGGAGCGATTTTAAGAATTTTCGTAGGACCCATTTTTTTGCAACAGCCCTCGAAAGACGGCTCTCGATCGAATCGCGATTCGGGGGAAAAAAAATCTTGAATATCAGGGCTCCTATCGGCCATTTGGCACACGGTAATTCAGTGCTGCAGTCAAATATATGTCCTCGAAGAGCGGCACTCGATATTGGGCCTTATTTTGGATACCCGCCCCCCCAAAGCCCCACAGGCCCATCCGAGTGTCTCCACCCGAGGCTATTTTCCAACTGCTATTGACGGAGTTAAGAAAAACGCTTCAGGGTACTTGTTCGTGACACAATGACGGATACTTGGAGCGATTTTAAGAATTTTCGTAGGACCCATTTTTTTGCAACAGCCCTCGAAAGACGGCTCTCGATCGAATCGCGATTCGGGGGAAAAAAAATCTTGAATATCAGGGCTCCTATCGGCCATTTGGCACACGGTAATTCAGTGCTGCAGTCAAATATATGTCCTCGAAGAGCGGCACTCGATATTGGGCCTTATTTTGGATACCCGCCCCCCCAAAGCCCCACAGGCCCATCCGAGTGTCTCCACCCGAGGCTATTTTCCAACTGCTATTGACGGAGTTAAGAAAAACGCTTCAGGGTACTTGTTCGTGACACAATGACGGATACTTGGAGCGATTTTAAGAATTTTCGTAGGACCCATTTTTTTGCAACAGCCCTCGAAAGACGGCTCTCGATCGAATCGCGATTCGGGGGAAAAAAAATCTTGAATATCAGGGCTCCTATCGGCCATTTGGCACACGGTAATTCAGTGCTGCAGTCAAATATATGTCCTCGAAGAGCGGCACTCGATATTGGGCCTTATTTTGGATACCCGCCCCCCCAAAGCCCCACAGGCCCATCCGAGTGTCTCCACCCGAGGCTATTTTCCAACTGCTATTGACGGAGTTAAGAAAAACGCTTCAGGGTACTTGTTCGTGACACAATGACGGATACTTGGAGCGATTTTAAGAATTTTCGTAGGACCCATTTTTTTGCAACAGCCCTCGAAAGACGGCTCTCGATCGAATCGCGATTCGGGGGAAAAAAAATCTTGAATATCAGGGCTCCTATCGGCCATTTGGCACACGGTAATTCAGTGCTGCAGTCAAATATATGTCCTCGAAGAGCGGCACTCGATATTGGGCCTTATTTTGGATACCCGCCCCCCCAAAGCCCCACAGGCCCATCCGAGTGTCTCCACCCGAGGCTATTTTCCAACTGCTATTGACGGAGTTAAGAAAAACGCTTCAGGGTACTTGTTCGTGACACAATGACGGATACTTGGAGCGATTTTAAGAATTTTCGTAGGACCCATTTTTTTGCAACAGCCCTCGAAAGACGGCTCTCGATCGAATCGCGATTCGGGGGAAAAAAAATCTTGAATATCAGGGCTCCTATCGGCCATTTGGCACACGGTAATTCAGTGCTGCAGTCAAATATATGTCCTCGAAGAGCGGCACTCGATATTGGGCCTTATTTTGGATACCCGCCCCCCCAAAGCCCCACAGGCCCATCCGAGTGTCTCCACCCGAGGCTATTTTCCAACTGCTATTGACGGAGTTAAGAAAAACGCTTCAGGGTACTTGTTCGTGACACAATGACGGATACTTGGAGCGATTTTAAGAATTTTCGTAGGACCCATTTTTTTGCAACAGCCCTCGAAAGACGGCTCTCGATCGAATCGCGATTCGGGGGAAAAAAAATCTTGAATATCAGGGCTCCTATCGGCCATTTGGCACACGGTAATTCAGTGCTGCAGTCAAATATATGTCCTCGAAGAGCGGCACTCGATATTGGGCCTTATTTTGGATACCCGCCCCCCCAAAGCCCCACAGGCCCATCCGAGTGTCTCCACCCGAGGCTATTTTCCAACTGCTATTGACGGAGTTAAGAAAAACGCTTCAGGGTACTTGTTCGTGACACAATGACGGATACTTGGAGCGATTTTAAGAATTTTCGTAGGACCCATTTTTTTGCAACAGCCCTCGAAAGACGGCTCTCGATCGAATCGCGATTCGGGGGAAAAAAAATCTTGAATATCAGGGCTCCTATCGGCCATTTGGCACACGGTAATTCAGTGCTGCAGTCAAATATATGTCCTCGAAGAGCGGCACTCGATATTGGGCCTTATTTTGGATACCCGCCCCCCCAAAGCCCCACAGGCCCATCCGAGTGTCTCCACCCGAGGCTATTTTCCAACTGCTATTGACGGAGTTAAGAAAAACGCTTCAGGGTACTTGTTCGTGACACAATGACGGATACTTGGAGCGATTTTAAGAATTTTCGTAGGACCCATTTTTTTGCAACAGCCCTCGAAAGACGGCTCTCGATCGAATCGCGATTCGGGGGAAAAAAAATCTTGAATATCAGGGCTCCTATCGGCCATTTGGCACACGGTAATTCAGTGCTGCAGTCAAATATATGTCCTCGAAGAGCGGCACTCGATATTGGGCCTTATTTTGGATACCCGCCCCCCCAAAGCCCCACAGGCCCATCCGAGTGTCTCCACCCGAGGCTATTTTCCAACTGCTATTGACGGAGTTAAGAAAAACGCTTCAGGGTACTTGTTCGTGACACAATGACGGATACTTGGAGCGATTTTAAGAATTTTCGTAGGACCCATTTTTTTGCAACAGCCCTCGAAAGACGGCTCTCGATCGAATCGCGATTCGGGGGAAAAAAAATCTTGAATATCAGGGCTCCTATCGGCCATTTGGCACACGGTAATTCAGTGCTGCAGTCAAATATATGTCCTCGAAGAGCGGCACTCGATATTGGGCCTTATTTTGGATACCCGCCCCCCCAAAGCCCCACAGGCCCATCCGAGTGTCTCCACCCGAGGCTATTTTCCAACTGCTATTGACGGAGTTAAGAAAAACGCTTCAGGGTACTTGTTCGTGACACAATGACGGATACTTGGAGCGATTTTAAGAATTTTCGTAGGACCCATTTTTTTGCAACAGCCCTCGAAAGACGGCTCTCGATCGAATCGCGATTCGGGGGAAAAAAAATCTTGAATATCAGGGCTCCTATCGGCCATTTGGCACACGGTAATTCAGTGCTGCAGTCAAATATATGTCCTCGAAGAGCGGCACTCGATATTGGGCCTTATTTTGGATACCCGCCCCCCCAAAGCCCCACAGGCCCATCCGAGTGTCTCCACCCGAGGCTATTTTCCAACTGCTATTGACGGAGTTAAGAAAAACGCTTCAGGGTACTTGTTCGTGACACAATGACGGATGCTTGGAGCGATTTTAAGAATTTTCGTAGGACCCATTTTTTTGCAACAGCCCTCGAAAGACGGCTCTCGATCGAATCGCGAATCGGAGGAAAAAAAATCTTGAATATCGGGGCTCCTATCGGCCATTTGGCACACGCTAATTCAGAGTGGCAGTCAATTATATGTCCTCGAAGAGCGGCACTCGATATTGGGCCTTATTTTGGATACCCGCCCCCCCAAAGCCCCATAGGCCCATCCGAGTGTCTCCACCCGATGCTATTTTCCATCAGCTTTTGACGGAGTTAAGAAAAACGGTTCAGGGTACTTGTTCGTGACACAATGACGGATGCTTGGAGCGATTTTAAGAATTTTCGTAGGACCCATTTTTTTGCAACGGCCCTCGAAAGACGGCTCTCGATCGAATCGCGATTCGAGGGGAAAAAAATCTTGAATATCAGGGCTCCTATCGGCCATTTGGCACACGCTAATTCAGAGTGGCAGTCAAATATATGTCCTCGAAGAGCGGCACTCGATATTGGGCCTTATTTTGGATACCCGCCCCCCCAAAGCCCCATAGGCCCATCCGAGTGTCTCCACCCGATGCTATTTTCCATCAGCTTTTGACGGAGTTAAGAAAAACGGTTCAGGGTACTTGTTCGTGACACAATGACGGATGCTTGGAGCGATTTTAAGAATTTTCGTAGGACCCATTTTTTTGCAACGGCCCTCGAAAGACGGCTCTCGATCGAATCGCGATTCGGGGGAAAAAAAATCTTGAATATCAGGGCTCCTATCGGCCATTTGGCACACGGTAATTCAGTGCTGCAGTCAAATATATGTCCTCGAAGAGCGGCACTCGATATTGGGCCTTATTTTGGATACCCGCCCCCCCAAAGCCCCACAGGCCCATCCGAGTGTCTCCACCCGAGGCTATTTTCCAACTGCTATTGACGGAGTTAAGAAAAACGCTTCAGGGTACTTGTTCGTGACACAATGACGGATACTTGGAGCGATTTTAAGAATTTTCGTAGGACCCATTTTTTTGCAACAGCCCTCGAAAGACGGCTCTCGATCGAATCGCGATTCGGGGGAAAAAAAATCTTGAATATCAGGGCTCCTATCGGCCATTTGGCACACGGTAATTCAGTGCTGCAGTCAAATATATGTCCTCGAAGAGCGGCACTCGATATTGGGCCTTATTTTGGATACCCGCCCCCCCAAAGCCCCACAGGCCCATCCGAGTGTCTCCACCCGAGGCTATTTTCCAACTGCTATTGACGGAGTTAAGAAAAACGCTTCAGGGTACTTGTTCGTGACACAATGACGGATACTTGGAGCGATTTTAAGAATTTTCGTAGGACCCATTTTTTTGCAACAGCCCTCGAAAGACGGCTCTCGATCGAATCGCGATTCGGGGGAAAAAAAATCTTGAATATCAGGGCTCCTATCGGCCATTTGGCACACGGTAATTCAGTGCTGCAGTCAAATATATGTCCTCGAAGAGCGGCACTCGATATTGGGCCTTATTTTGGATACCCGCCCCCCCAAAGCCCCACAGGCCCATCCGAGTGTCTCCACCCGAGGCTATTTTCCAACTGCTATTGACGGAGTTAAGAAAAACGCTTCAGGGTACTTGTTCGTGACACAATGACGGATACTTGGAGCGATTTTAAGAATTTTCGTAGGACCCATTTTTTTGCAACAGCCCTCGAAAGACGGCTCTCGATCGAATCGCGATTCGGGGGAAAAAAAATCTTGAATATCAGGGCTCCTATCGGCCATTTGGCACACGGTAATTCAGTGCTGCAGTCAAATATATGTCCTCGAAGAGCGGCACTCGATATTGGGCCTTATTTTGGATACCCGCCCCCCCAAAGCCCCACAGGCCCATCCGAGTGTCTCCACCCGAGGCTATTTTCCAACTGCTATTGACGGAGTTAAGAAAAACGCTTCAGGGTACTTGTTCGTGACACAATGACGGATACTTGGAGCGATTTTAAGAATTTTCGTAGGACCCATTTTTTTGCAACAGCCCTCGAAAGACGGCTCTCGATCGAATCGCGATTCGGGGGAAAAAAAATCTTGAATATCAGGGCTCCTATCGGCCATTTGGCACACGGTAATTCAGTGCTGCAGTCAAATATATGTCCTCGAAGAGCGGCACTCGATATTGGGCCTTATTTTGGATACCCGCCCCCCCAAAGCCCCACAGGCCCATCCGAGTGTCTCCACCCGAGGCTATTTTCCAACTGCTATTGACGGAGTTAAGAAAAACGCTTCAGGGTACTTGTTCGTGACACAATGACGGATACTTGGAGCGATTTTAAGAATTTTCGTAGGACCCATTTTTTTGCAACAGCCCTCGAAAGACGGCTCTCGATCGAATCGCGATTCGGGGGAAAAAAAATCTTGAATATCAGGGCTCCTATCGGCCATTTGGCACACGGTAATTCAGTGCTGCAGTCAAATATATGTCCTCGAAGAGCGGCACTCGATATTGGGCCTTATTTTGGATACCCGCCCCCCCAAAGCCCCACAGGCCCATCCGAGTGTCTCCACCCGAGGCTATTTTCCAACTGCTATTGACGGAGTTAAGAAAAACGCTTCAGGGTACTTGTTCGTGACACAATGACGGATACTTGGAGCGATTTTAAGAATTTTCGTAGGACCCATTTTTTTGCAACAGCCCTCGAAAGACGGCTCTCGATCGAATCGCGATTCGGGGGAAAAAAAATCTTGAATATCAGGGCTCCTATCGGCCATTTGGCACACGGTAATTCAGTGCTGCAGTCAAATATATGTCCTCGAAGAGCGGCACTCGATATTGGGCCTTATTTTGGATACCCGCCCCCCCAAAGCCCCACAGGCCCATCCGAGTGTCTCCACCCGAGGCTATTTTCCAACTGCTATTGACGGAGTTAAGAAAAACGCTTCAGGGTACTTGTTCGTGACACAATGACGGATACTTGGAGCGATTTTAAGAATTTTCGTAGGACCCATTTTTTTGCAACAGCCCTCGAAAGACGGCTCTCGATCGAATCGCGATTCGGGGGAAAAAAAATCTTGAATATCAGGGCTCCTATCGGCCATTTGGCACACGGTAATTCAGTGCTGCAGTCAAATATATGTCCTCGAAGAGCGGCACTCGATATTGGGCCTTATTTTGGATACCCGCCCCCCCAAAGCCCCACAGGCCCATCCGAGTGTCTCCACCCGAGGCTATTTTCCAACTGCTATTGACGGAGTTAAGAAAAACGCTTCAGGGTACTTGTTCGTGACACAATGACGGATACTTGGAGCGATTTTAAGAATTTTCGTAGGACCCATTTTTTTGCAACAGCCCTCGAAAGACGGCTCTCGATCGAATCGCGATTCGGGGGAAAAAAAATCTTGAATATCAGGGCTCCTATCGGCCATTTGGCACACGGTAATTCAGTGCTGCAGTCAAATATATGTCCTCGAAGAGCGGCACTCGATATTGGGCCTTATTTTGGATACCCGCCCCCCCAAAGCCCCACAGGCCCATCCGAGTGTCTCCACCCGAGGCTATTTTCCAACTGCTATTGACGGAGTTAAGAAAAACGCTTCAGGGTACTTGTTCGTGACACAATGACGGATACTTGGAGCGATTTTAAGAATTTTCGTAGGACCCATTTTTTTGCAACAGCCCTCGAAAGACGGCTCTCGATCGAATCGCGATTCGGGGGAAAAAAAATCTTGAATATCAGGGCTCCTATCGGCCATTTGGCACACGGTAATTCAGTGCTGCAGTCAAATATATGTCCTCGAAGAGCGGCACTCGATATTGGGCCTTATTTTGGATACCCGCCCCCCCAAAGCCCCACAGGCCCATCCGAGTGTCTCCACCCGAGGCTATTTTCCAACTGCTATTGACGGAGTTAAGAAAAACGCTTCAGGGTACTTGTTCGTGACACAATGACGGATACTTGGAGCGATTTTAAGAATTTTCGTAGGACCCATTTTTTTGCAACAGCCCTCGAAAGACGGCTCTCGATCGAATCGCGATTCGGGGGAAAAAAAATCTTGAATATCAGGGCTCCTATCGGCCATTTGGCACACGGTAATTCAGTGCTGCAGTCAAATATATGTCCTCGAAGAGCGGCACTCGATATTGGGCCTTATTTTGGATACCCGCCCCCCCAAAGCCCCACAGGCCCATCCGAGTGTCTCCACCCGAGGCTATTTTCCAACTGCTATTGACGGAGTTAAGAAAAACGCTTCAGGGTACTTGTTCGTGACACAATGACGGATACTTGGAGCGATTTTAAGAATTTTCGTAGGACCCATTTTTTTGCAACAGCCCTCGAAAGACGGCTCTCGATCGAATCGCGATTCGGGGGAAAAAAAATCTTGAATATCAGGGCTCCTATCGGCCATTTGGCACACGGTAATTCAGTGCTGCAGTCAAATATATGTCCTCGAAGAGCGGCACTCGATATTGGGCCTTATTTTGGATACCCGCCCCCCCAAAGCCCCACAGGCCCATCCGAGTGTCTCCACCCGAGGCTATTTTCCAACTGCTATTGACGGAGTTAAGAAAAACGCTTCAGGGTACTTGTTCGTGACACAATGACGGATACTTGGAGCGATTTTAAGAATTTTCGTAGGACCCATTTTTTTGCAACAGCCCTCGAAAGACGGCTCTCGATCGAATCGCGATTCGGGGGAAAAAAAATCTTGAATATCAGGGCTCCTATCGGCCATTTGGCACACGGTAATTCAGTGCTGCAGTCAAATATATGTCCTCGAAGAGCGGCACTCGATATTGGGCCTTATTTTGGATACCCGCCCCCCCAAAGCCCCACAGGCCCATCCGAGTGTCTCCACCCGAGGCTATTTTCCAACTGCTATTGACGGAGTTAAGAAAAACGCTTCAGGGTACTTGTTCGTGACACAATGACGGATACTTGGAGCGATTTTAAGAATTTTCGTAGGACCCATTTTTTTGCAACAGCCCTCGAAAGACGGCTCTCGATCGAATCGCGATTCGGGGGAAAAAAAATCTTGAATATCAGGGCTCCTATCGGCCATTTGGCACACGGTAATTCAGTGCTGCAGTCAAATATATGTCCTCGAAGAGCGGCACTCGATATTGGGCCTTATTTTGGATACCCGCCCCCCCAAAGCCCCACAGGCCCATCCGAGTGTCTCCACCCGAGGCTATTTTCCAACTGCTATTGACGGAGTTAAGAAAAACGCTTCAGGGTACTTGTTCGTGACACAATGACGGATACTTGGAGCGATTTTAAGAATTTTCGTAGGACCCATTTTTTTGCAACAGCCCTCGAAAGACGGCTCTCGATCGAATCGCGATTCGGGGGAAAAAAAATCTTGAATATCAGGGCTCCTATCGGCCATTTGGCACACGGTAATTCAGTGCTGCAGTCAAATATATGTCCTCGAAGAGCGGCACTCGATATTGGGCCTTATTTTGGATACCCGCCCCCCCAAAGCCCCACAGGCCCATCCGAGTGTCTCCACCCGAGGCTATTTTCCAACTGCTATTGACGGAGTTAAGAAAAACGCTTCAGGGTACTTGTTCGTGACACAATGACGGATACTTGGAGCGATTTTAAGAATTTTCGTAGGACCCATTTTTTTGCAACAGCCCTCGAAAGACGGCTCTCGATCGAATCGCGATTCGGGGGAAAAAAAATCTTGAATATCAGGGCTCCTATCGGCCATTTGGCACACGGTAATTCAGTGCTGCAGTCAAATATATGTCCTCGAAGAGCGGCACTCGATATTGGGCCTTATTTTGGATACCCGCCCCCCCAAAGCCCCACAGGCCCATCCGAGTGTCTCCACCCGAGGCTATTTTCCAACTGCTATTGACGGAGTTAAGAAAAACGCTTCAGGGTACTTGTTCGTGACACAATGACGGATACTTGGAGCGATTTTAAGAATTTTCGTAGGACCCATTTTTTTGCAACAGCCCTCGAAAGACGGCTCTCGATCGAATCGCGATTCGGGGGAAAAAAAATCTTGAATATCAGGGCTCCTATCGGCCATTTGGCACACGGTAATTCAGTGCTGCAGTCAAATATATGTCCTCGAAGAGCGGCACTCGATATTGGGCCTTATTTTGGATACCCGCCCCCCCAAAGCCCCACAGGCCCATCCGAGTGTCTCCACCCGAGGCTATTTTCCAACTGCTATTGACGGAGTTAAGAAAAACGCTTCAGGGTACTTGTTCGTGACACAATGACGGATACTTGGAGCGATTTTAAGAATTTTCGTAGGACCCATTTTTTTGCAACAGCCCTCGAAAGACGGCTCTCGATCGAATCGCGATTCGGGGGAAAAAAAATCTTGAATATCAGGGCTCCTATCGGCCATTTGGCACACGGTAATTCAGTGCTGCAGTCAAATATATGTCCTCGAAGAGCGGCACTCGATATTGGGCCTTATTTTGGATACCCGCCCCCCCAAAGCCCCACAGGCCCATCCGAGTGTCTCCACCCGAGGCTATTTTCCAACTGCTATTGACGGAGTTAAGAAAAACGCTTCAGGGTACTTGTTCGTGACACAATGACGGATACTTGGAGCGATTTTAAGAATTTTCGTAGGACCCATTTTTTTGCAACAGCCCTCGAAAGACGGCTCTCGATCGAATCGCGATTCGGGGGAAAAAAAATCTTGAATATCAGGGCTCCTATCGGCCATTTGGCACACGGTAATTCAGTGCTGCAGTCAAATATATGTCCTCGAAGAGCGGCACTCGATATTGGGCCTTATTTTGGATACCCGCCCCCCCAAAGCCCCACAGGCCCATCCGAGTGTCTCCACCCGAGGCTATTTTCCAACTGCTATTGACGGAGTTAAGAAAAACGCTTCAGGGTACTTGTTCGTGACACAATGACGGATACTTGGAGCGATTTTAAGAATTTTCGTAGGACCCATTTTTTTGCAACAGCCCTCGAAAGACGGCTCTCGATCGAATCGCGATTCGGGGGAAAAAAAATCTTGAATATCAGGGCTCCTATCGGCCATTTGGCACACGGTAATTCAGTGCTGCAGTCAAATATATGTCCTCGAAGAGCGGCACTCGATATTGGGCCTTATTTTGGATACCCGCCCCCCCAAAGCCCCACAGGCCCATCCGAGTGTCTCCACCCGAGGCTATTTTCCAACTGCTATTGACGGAGTTAAGAAAAACGCTTCAGGGTACTTGTTCGTGACACAATGACGGATACTTGGAGCGATTTTAAGAATTTTCGTAGGACCCATTTTTTTGCAACAGCCCTCGAAAGACGGCTCTCGATCGAATCGCGATTCGGGGGAAAAAAAATCTTGAATATCAGGGCTCCTATCGGCCATTTGGCACACGGTAATTCAGTGCTGCAGTCAAATATATGTCCTCGAAGAGCGGCACTCGATATTGGGCCTTATTTTGGATACCCGCCCCCCCAAAGCCCCACAGGCCCATCCGAGTGTCTCCACCCGAGGCTATTTTCCAACTGCTATTGACGGAGTTAAGAAAAACGCTTCAGGGTACTTGTTCGTGACACAATGACGGATACTTGGAGCGATTTTAAGAATTTTCGTAGGACCCATTTTTTTGCAACAGCCCTCGAAAGACGGCTCTCGATCGAATCGCGATTCGGGGGAAAAAAAATCTTGAATATCAGGGCTCCTATCGGCCATTTGGCACACGGTAATTCAGTGCTGCAGTCAAATATATGTCCTCGAAGAGCGGCACTCGATATTGGGCCTTATTTTGGATACCCGCCCCCCCAAAGCCCCACAGGCCCATCCGAGTGTCTCCACCCGAGGCTATTTTCCAACTGCTATTGACGGAGTTAAGAAAAACGCTTCAGGGTACTTGTTCGTGACACAATGACGGATACTTGGAGCGATTTTAAGAATTTTCGTAGGACCCATTTTTTTGCAACAGCCCTCGAAAGACGGCTCTCGATCGAATCGCGATTCGGGGGAAAAAAAATCTTGAATATCAGGGCTCCTATCGGCCATTTGGCACACGGTAATTCAGTGCTGCAGTCAAATATATGTCCTCGAAGAGCGGCACTCGATATTGGGCCTTATTTTGGATACCCGCCCCCCCAAAGCCCCACAGGCCCATCCGAGTGTCTCCACCCGAGGCTATTTTCCAACTGCTATTGACGGAGTTAAGAAAAACGCTTCAGGGTACTTGTTCGTGACACAATGACGGATACTTGGAGCGATTTTAAGAATTTTCGTAGGACCCATTTTTTTGCAACAGCCCTCGAAAGACGGCTCTCGATCGAATCGCGATTCGGGGGAAAAAAAATCTTGAATATCAGGGCTCCTATCGGCCATTTGGCACACGGTAATTCAGTGCTGCAGTCAAATATATGTCCTCGAAGAGCGGCACTCGATATTGGGCCTTATTTTGGATACCCGCCCCCCCAAAGCCCCACAGGCCCATCCGAGTGTCTCCACCCGAGGCTATTTTCCAACTGCTATTGACGGAGTTAAGAAAAACGCTTCAGGGTACTTGTTCGTGACACAATGACGGATACTTGGAGCGATTTTAAGAATTTTCGTAGGACCCATTTTTTTGCAACAGCCCTCGAAAGACGGCTCTCGATCGAATCGCGATTCGGGGGAAAAAAAATCTTGAATATCAGGGCTCCTATCGGCCATTTGGCACACGGTAATTCAGTGCTGCAGTCAAATATATGTCCTCGAAGAGCGGCACTCGATATTGGGCCTTATTTTGGATACCCGCCCCCCCAAAGCCCCACAGGCCCATCCGAGTGTCTCCACCCGAGGCTATTTTCCAACTGCTATTGACGGAGTTAAGAAAAACGCTTCAGGGTACTTGTTCGTGACACAATGACGGATACTTGGAGCGATTTTAAGAATTTTCGTAGGACCCATTTTTTTGCAACAGCCCTCGAAAGACGGCTCTCGATCGAATCGCGATTCGGGGGAAAAAAAATCTTGAATATCAGGGCTCCTATCGGCCATTTGGCACACGGTAATTCAGTGCTGCAGTCAAATATATGTCCTCGAA
Source organism: Stenichneumon culpator (assembly GCA_964017025.1). NCBI lineage: Eukaryota > Metazoa > Arthropoda > Insecta > Hymenoptera > Ichneumonidae > Stenichneumon > Stenichneumon culpator. The sequence continues at coordinate 77,140 of CAXHKB010000068.1, forward strand.
GAGCGGCACTCGATATTGGGCCTTATTTTGGATACCCGCCCCCCCAAAGCCCCACAGGCCCATCCGAGTGTCTCCACCCGAGGCTATTTTCCAACTGCTATTGACGGAGTTAAGAAAAACGCTTCAGGGTACTTGTTCGTGACACAATGACGGATACTTGGAGCGATTTTAAGAATTTTCGTAGGACCCATTTTTTTGCAACAGCCCTCGAAAGACGGCTCTCGATCGAATCGCGATTCGGGGGAAAAAAAATCTTGAATATCAGGGCTCCTATCGGCCATTTGGCACACGGTAATTCAGTGCTGCAGTCAAATATATGTCCTCGAAGAGCGGCACTCGATATTGGGCCTTATTTTGGATACCCGCCCCCCCAAAGCCCCACAGGCCCATCCGAGTGTCTCCACCCGAGGCTATTTTCCAACTGCTATTGACGGAGTTAAGAAAAACGCTTCAGGGTACTTGTTCGTGACACAATGACGGATACTTGGAGCGATTTTAAGAATTTTCGTAGGACCCATTTTTTTGCAACAGCCCTCGAAAGACGGCTCTCGATCGAATCGCGATTCGGGGGAAAAAAAATCTTGAATATCAGGGCTCCTATCGGCCATTTGGCACACGGTAATTCAGTGCTGCAGTCAAATATATGTCCTCGAAGAGCGGCACTCGATATTGGGCCTTATTTTGGATACCCGCCCCCCCAAAGCCCCACAGGCCCATCCGAGTGTCTCCACCCGAGGCTATTTTCCAACTGCTATTGACGGAGTTAAGAAAAACGCTTCAGGGTACTTGTTCGTGACACAATGACGGATACTTGGAGCGATTTTAAGAATTTTCGTAGGACCCATTTTTTTGCAACAGCCCTCGAAAGACGGCTCTCGATCGAATCGCGATTCGGGGGAAAAAAAATCTTGAATATCAGGGCTCCTATCGGCCATTTGGCACACGGTAATTCAGTGCTGCAGTCAAATATATGTCCTCGAAGAGCGGCACTCGATATTGGGCCTTATTTTGGATACCCGCCCCCCCAAAGCCCCACAGGCCCATCCGAGTGTCTCCACCCGAGGCTATTTTCCAACTGCTATTGACGGAGTTAAGAAAAACGCTTCAGGGTACTTGTTCGTGACACAATGACGGATACTTGGAGCGATTTTAAGAATTTTCGTAGGACCCATTTTTTTGCAACAGCCCTCGAAAGACGGCTCTCGATCGAATCGCGATTCGGGGGAAAAAAAATCTTGAATATCAGGGCTCCTATCGGCCATTTGGCACACGGTAATTCAGTGCTGCAGTCAAATATATGTCCTCGAAGAGCGGCACTCGATATTGGGCCTTATTTTGGATACCCGCCCCCCCAAAGCCCCACAGGCCCATCCGAGTGTCTCCACCCGAGGCTATTTTCCAACTGCTATTGACGGAGTTAAGAAAAACGCTTCAGGGTACTTGTTCGTGACACAATGACGGATACTTGGAGCGATTTTAAGAATTTTCGTAGGACCCATTTTTTTGCAACAGCCCTCGAAAGACGGCTCTCGATCGAATCGCGATTCGGGGGAAAAAAAATCTTGAATATCAGGGCTCCTATCGGCCATTTGGCACACGGTAATTCAGTGCTGCAGTCAAATATATGTCCTCGAAGAGCGGCACTCGATATTGGGCCTTATTTTGGATACCCGCCCCCCCAAAGCCCCACAGGCCCATCCGAGTGTCTCCACCCGAGGCTATTTTCCAACTGCTATTGACGGAGTTAAGAAAAACGCTTCAGGGTACTTGTTCGTGACACAATGACGGATACTTGGAGCGATTTTAAGAATTTTCGTAGGACCCATTTTTTTGCAACAGCCCTCGAAAGACGGCTCTCGATCGAATCGCGATTCGGGGGAAAAAAAATCTTGAATATCAGGGCTCCTATCGGCCATTTGGCACACGGTAATTCAGTGCTGCAGTCAAATATATGTCCTCGAAGAGCGGCACTCGATATTGGGCCTTATTTTGGATACCCGCCCCCCCAAAGCCCCACAGGCCCATCCGAGTGTCTCCACCCGAGGCTATTTTCCAACTGCTATTGACGGAGTTAAGAAAAACGCTTCAGGGTACTTGTTCGTGACACAATGACGGATACTTGGAGCGATTTTAAGAATTTTCGTAGGACCCATTTTTTTGCAACAGCCCTCGAAAGACGGCTCTCGATCGAATCGCGATTCGGGGGAAAAAAAATCTTGAATATCAGGGCTCCTATCGGCCATTTGGCACACGGTAATTCAGTGCTGCAGTCAAATATATGTCCTCGAAGAGCGGCACTCGATATTGGGCCTTATTTTGGATACCCGCCCCCCCAAAGCCCCACAGGCCCATCCGAGTGTCTCCACCCGAGGCTATTTTCCAACTGCTATTGACGGAGTTAAGAAAAACGCTTCAGGGTACTTGTTCGTGACACAATGACGGATACTTGGAGCGATTTTAAGAATTTTCGTAGGACCCATTTTTTTGCAACAGCCCTCGAAAGACGGCTCTCGATCGAATCGCGATTCGGGGGAAAAAAAATCTTGAATATCAGGGCTCCTATCGGCCATTTGGCACACGGTAATTCAGTGCTGCAGTCAAATATATGTCCTCGAAGAGCGGCACTCGATATTGGGCCTTATTTTGGATACCCGCCCCCCCAAAGCCCCACAGGCCCATCCGAGTGTCTCCACCCGAGGCTATTTTCCAACTGCTATTGACGGAGTTAAGAAAAACGCTTCAGGGTACTTGTTCGTGACACAATGACGGATACTTGGAGCGATTTTAAGAATTTTCGTAGGACCCATTTTTTTGCAACAGCCCTCGAAAGACGGCTCTCGATCGAATCGCGATTCGGGGGAAAAAAAATCTTGAATATCAGGGCTCCTATCGGCCATTTGGCACACGGTAATTCAGTGCTGCAGTCAAATATATGTCCTCGAAGAGCGGCACTCGATATTGGGCCTTATTTTGGATACCCGCCCCCCCAAAGCCCCACAGGCCCATCCGAGTGTCTCCACCCGAGGCTATTTTCCAACTGCTATTGACGGAGTTAAGAAAAACGCTTCAGGGTACTTGTTCGTGACACAATGACGGATACTTGGAGCGATTTTAAGAATTTTCGTAGGACCCATTTTTTTGCAACAGCCCTCGAAAGACGGCTCTCGATCGAATCGCGATTCGGGGGAAAAAAAATCTTGAATATCAGGGCTCCTATCGGCCATTTGGCACACGGTAATTCAGTGCTGCAGTCAAATATATGTCCTCGAAGAGCGGCACTCGATATTGGGCCTTATTTTGGATACCCGCCCCCCCAAAGCCCCACAGGCCCATCCGAGTGTCTCCACCCGAGGCTATTTTCCAACTGCTATTGACGGAGTTAAGAAAAACGCTTCAGGGTACTTGTTCGTGACACAATGACGGATACTTGGAGCGATTTTAAGAATTTTCGTAGGACCCATTTTTTTGCAACAGCCCTCGAAAGACGGCTCTCGATCGAATCGCGATTCGGGGGAAAAAAAATCTTGAATATCAGGGCTCCTATCGGCCATTTGGCACACGGTAATTCAGTGCTGCAGTCAAATATATGTCCTCGAAGAGCGGCACTCGATATTGGGCCTTATTTTGGATACCCGCCCCCCCAAAGCCCCACAGGCCCATCCGAGTGTCTCCACCCGAGGCTATTTTCCAACTGCTATTGACGGAGTTAAGAAAAACGCTTCAGGGTACTTGTTCGTGACACAATGACGGATACTTGGAGCGATTTTAAGAATTTTCGTAGGACCCATTTTTTTGCAACAGCCCTCGAAAGACGGCTCTCGATCGAATCGCGATTCGGGGGAAAAAAAATCTTGAATATCAGGGCTCCTATCGGCCATTTGGCACACGGTAATTCAGTGCTGCAGTCAAATATATGTCCTCGAAGAGCGGCACTCGATATTGGGCCTTATTTTGGATACCCGCCCCCCCAAAGCCCCACAGGCCCATCCGAGTGTCTCCACCCGAGGCTATTTTCCAACTGCTATTGACGGAGTTAAGAAAAACGCTTCAGGGTACTTGTTCGTGACACAATGACGGATACTTGGAGCGATTTTAAGAATTTTCGTAGGACCCATTTTTTTGCAACAGCCCTCGAAAGACGGCTCTCGATCGAATCGCGATTCGGGGGAAAAAAAATCTTGAATATCAGGGCTCCTATCGGCCATTTGGCACACGGTAATTCAGTGCTGCAGTCAAATATATGTCCTCGAAGAGCGGCACTCGATATTGGGCCTTATTTTGGATACCCGCCCCCCCAAAGCCCCACAGGCCCATCCGAGTGTCTCCACCCGAGGCTATTTTCCAACTGCTATTGACGGAGTTAAGAAAAACGCTTCAGGGTACTTGTTCGTGACACAATGACGGATACTTGGAGCGATTTTAAGAATTTTCGTAGGACCCATTTTTTTGCAACAGCCCTCGAAAGACGGCTCTCGATCGAATCGCGATTCGGGGGAAAAAAAATCTTGAATATCAGGGCTCCTATCGGCCATTTGGCACACGGTAATTCAGTGCTGCAGTCAAATATATGTCCTCGAAGAGCGGCACTCGATATTGGGCCTTATTTTGGATACCCGCCCCCCCAAAGCCCCACAGGCCCATCCGAGTGTCTCCACCCGAGGCTATTTTCCAACTGCTATTGACGGAGTTAAGAAAAACGCTTCAGGGTACTTGTTCGTGACACAATGACGGATACTTGGAGCGATTTTAAGAATTTTCGTAGGACCCATTTTTTTGCAACAGCCCTCGAAAGACGGCTCTCGATCGAATCGCGATTCGGGGGAAAAAAAATCT
>CAXHKB010000069.1:0-38141 GCA_964017025.1 Stenichneumon culpator
GATATCGATATACGTAGTCTCCCGGCGATAAACATCAGTAACACCGATCTACCATATGTCAACGAAGTTCGTAATCTTGGGGTTATCATGAGTGCTAATCTGACCTGGAACAGCCATGTCGGTCTCATCTCACAAAAAGTTCATTTCACACTCCATAAGCTCAAAACCCACAGGCATTCTCTGTCGCGGCAATTACGAACCAAGCTTGTCACCACGCTGATATTTCCTCTTATTGATTATTGCTGTATTGTCTACCATAGTGTCACTAACGAACTGGATGGTAAACTACAGATGCTTATAAATTGTGGAATTAGGTTCATTTTCGACCTTAGTTGGGACGTTCACATAACGCCCTATAGGCATCAATTACGCTGGCTTTCTGTTAGAAATCGTCGGTTGTATTTCCTTGGCGCATATGCCTTTCGAATTCGGAGGGGCGAAGAAATTTTATATCTGCAAGAATTGTTCTCACCTAGGAACCCCGGCATTCGTACTTCGGCTCGAACGATATCGTCAGAATATTTCCACATCCCATTGCATCGGACTGCCACGTATCGCAACTCTTTCCAGTTGTCCGCGATTTATTTGTGGCATTCTTTGCCTAACACCATCACTGACGCACAGTCTCTTCCCTTGTTCAAAACTAGGCTTTTCAACTACCTATTTGATCTCGAAACTGCTACAGTCTAATGCCGAGTAGTGCCCAGAAGTAATTAATACCGGAACACCAACCAGAGCAGGTCGATCTAAAGCGTAGTTTTAGTTTTAGTTATTTTTATTGTATCACTTTCAAACCACTATATAAATTTTGTTTTCTTTTTATACTCTGTACTACTAGGTTTACTGCACCGTTAAGTTTGATCTGAAATTCAGTTTTTCTTTTATATTATTTTATTATTTTTATTTTATTTTTATTTTATTTCTATTATTTACTCTATCTCTGTTAATGCTATTATTTTTAGTTTAACAAGTGTTGTTATATTGAAATTTGTAATTTGCCCCAAAGTATTACTAGGGCATTAATAAATATCTATCTATCTATCTATCTATCTCACTCTCTCACTCTCTCACTCTCTCACTCTCTCACTCTCTCACTCTCTCACTCTCTCACTCTCTCACTCTCTCACTCTCTCACTCTCTCACTCTCTCACTCTCTCACTCTCTCACTCTCTCACTCTCTCACTCTCTCACTCTCTCACTCTCTCACTCTCTCACTCTCTCACTCTCTCACTCTCTCACTCTCTCACTCTCTCACTCTCTCACTCTCTCACTCTCTCACTCTCTCACTCTCTCACTCTCTCACTCTCTCACTCTCTCACTCTCTCACTCTCTCACTCTCTCACTCTCTCACTCTCTCACTCTCTCACTCTCTCACTCTCTCACTCTCTCACTCTCTCACTCTCTCACTCTCTCACTCTCTCACTCTCTCACTCTCTCACTCTCTCACTCTCTCACTCTCTCACTCTCTCACTCTCTCACTCTCTCACTCTCTCACTCTCTCACTCTCTCACTCTCTCACTCTCTCACTCTCTCACTCTCTCACTCTCTCACTCTCTCACTCTCTCACTCTCTCACTCTCTCACTCTCTCACTCTCTCACTCTCTCACTCTCTCACTCTCTCACTCTCTCACTCTCTCACTCTCTCACTCTCTCACTCTCTCACTCTCTCACTCTCTCACTCTCTCACTCTCTCACTCTCTCACTCTCTCACTCTCTCACTCTCTCACTCTCTCACTCTCTCACTCTCTCACTCTCTCACTCTCTCACTCTCTCACTCTCTCACTCTCTCACTCTCTCACTCTCTCACTCTCTCACTCTCTCACTCTCTCACTCTCTCACTCTCTCACTCTCTCACTCTCTCACTCTCTCACTCTCTCACTCTCTCACTCTCTCACTCTCTCACTCTCTCACTCTCTCACTCTCTCACTCTCTCACTCTCTCACTCTCTCACTCTCTCACTCTCTCACTCTCTCACTCTCTCACTCTCTCACTCTCTCACTCTCTCACTCTCTCACTCTCTCACTCTCTCACTCTCTCACTCTCTCACTCTCTCACTCTCTCACTCTCTCACTCTCTCACTCTCTCACTCTCTCACTCTCTCACTCTCTCACTCTCTCACTCTCTCACTCTCTCACTCTCTCACTCTCTCACTCTCTCACTCTCTCACTCTCTCACTCTCTCACTCTCTCACTCTCTCACTCTCTCACTCTCTCACTCTCTCACTCTCTCACTCTCTCACTCTCTCACTCTCTCACTCTCTCACTCTCTCACTCTCTCACTCTCTCACTCTCTCACTCTCTCACTCTCTCACTCTCTCTCTCTCTCTCTCTCTCTCTCTCTCTCTCTCTCTCTCTGTGAGTATGACAGCTTGCTTGGCGTTTTGCTCTGCTTTATTTGTGAATTTTCTCTGCCGCTCTCTGCCTACGGGCATTTCTGTTTTAGCTTGAAGCATGCTCACTGTTGCTTTTCCTCTCTGAAATAATTGGTTGCATCGCTCTTTCACTTGCTGTGGCCAAATTTCGTGGAAAAATCAACTGCTTTCTTAACCTCACTTTTCTGGATCTGGCCTTGAGATTATCGCTCTCTCTTTTCAACGTCTGGATACCACGCATTTGCGCATGCGCTGCCTTGCTGCCGCATCCCATTGGCTCTCTCCACCGTAGCTGCTTCTCCTGCGAGACGCAAACGGCGCCACCGTCACCTCAAGGTTCACCAGCGCCTCTCCAGCTTAATCATCGATCCATCAAATCGAAGTCAACTGCGGCGCGTCACCGACGGTCGATACAGTAGATCGCTGTATATTGCTGGACTAAACGTTAATTCCTCTGCATGTCCGGTACAAAGTGCTTCAAGTGCTCTAGAAACATTGCCGGCGAGAAACTCGCATGCACCGGCTGTTATAAGAACTTCCACCCAGGTTGCTGCAAAGCGTATCTAAATTATAAAACCGCGAGTGTGTGTTGTACCGAGAATTTTAGCGACTTTGCGAACAAGTTCGTATCGAACAGTGTAGCGATGAGTTTAACTAATGCAGGCGTTCAAGCGAGTCAGGCTAACATCCCGAACGCAATTCTTCAGCAAATTATGGACAAATTAGACGCCTCAGACTTAAAATTATCGCGCAAGCTCGACGCCTCCGATGCTAAATTGACACAATTTATCTCTGAACAGACAGCTACAAACAAAGAAATTTACGAACAAGTTAAAGTTTTGCCGAAGCTTGTTGAAAAGGTCGAGGAACACGACGCTATTCTTGTTCAATTAACCGATCAAGGTGCTAATATGAGGCGCGAGTTAGATCAGCTCAAATCAAGTAGTTCTCAAGGTCAAGCTAGAGCTATGCCTTCCGAATTGATAATCAGCGGTGTTCCAAGCGACATAGGTGATAACCCGCAACAAATCACGTCCAAAGTTTTCGCCGCTCTCGATGTAAGCAGCCTACTTGCAGACGTTCTCGGGGCTAGAATTATGACGCGAAAGCATACGCCCGGCACTAGTCAGCGTACCGAACGCACACCTCTCACGCAGTCAATCGCGATATCACTCAAATCGACTCCGATCTTAGATTTTATTCTTGCTAAAAAACGAGCCAAGAACATCCTTACTGTTAGAGATGTCTTCGGTACAAATCACGACGGCAATATCTATCTGAACGAACTCCTGCCATCCGACAAGTATAATTTGTTACTGCGCACCAAAGACAAAGCTAAAGCCAAAGGCTATAAGTATGTCTGGGTTAGGTCCGGGAACATTTCTGTTCGTCGCGATAACGGTACGCAGGTCATTGCAATTAACTGCGACGCGGATCTGGCGAATCTTGACTGACTGCCACCGGTCAGCGAGTCGACGACAATTCCTCAGGCAACGAACACTGCGAACCATAATTGTAATTCTCGACTTAAGGTCGCCCAGTTTAATGCAAACTCGCTGCTGGGCCATATTGATTTTATTCGTATATTTTTTGAGAGCCACTTCTTCCATATTATTTCGATCTCTGAAACGTGGCTTCACTCTCATATTTCTGATGATCTCATTACCATAAACAATTATTATTTAGTGCGTAACGATCGTGAAGGTAAACAGGGGGGTGGTGTAGCATGTTTTATTCACAATTCTCTGAAAGCGAAATTATTGGCATCATCACCTAGTGCCTTCACAAATTCGCCAGAGTTCGTCCTGCTCGAAATACGCTCTGAAAATTCTCAACCTTTATTATTCGCGTCAATCTACAGACGACCTAAAGGACTATTATTAGATAATTTTTCCACGGCGTTTACCCAATTTTCGCATGCTTATTGTAATATCATCATCGTCGGAGATCTTAACTGTAATCTCCTGCGGGAGAATTTCGAATCGAATTATTTAAGGAACTGGGCATTTTCGCTCTCGCTTCACATTGTCAACTCCGAAGCTACATTTCATACTGCGTCCTCCGATTCATGGCTAGACGTGTGTATATTGGATAGCCCCGAAAAACTCGGTTCTTTTAATAAATCCGATAGTCCGTTCATTGCGGGCCACGATTTATTGGATATCACTTATTTGTTTGACAACTCTCCCTTGGAGCGGCGGTCGCTGATAAGGAGGGACCTAAGAGGATTTAATTCGGCTACTTTTCTTCAATCTCTCAACGCTAATCTCCCGTCTCTCGACACTCGCGACTTAGTGAGTTCCTCCGAAGGCGTCGACGCATATGCTCTATCTCTATCGGAGGTGATAGCTAGGACGTTTGACTCGCATGCTCCCATGCGCTCGTTCAGAGTTAAGAGGCCACCTGCGCCGTGGTTAACAGACGAGCTCAAAGATCGTATTCGGAACCGCAACACCTTATACAAACAAGCCAAGCGATCGAACTCTCTACTTGGCTACGCGATATACAGGCATGTCAGGAACGAGCTTAACAAAGATATCAAGCAAGCCAAAAGTAATTATCATTTTGAGCTTTTAGGGAATATTCAGGACCCGAACCGGATGTGGAAGGAGCTAGCGCGATTAGGTCTTGTCAAAACGTCCTTGACTTCACCATTGCGTTTTTTTACGGCTGATGAACTTAATCAATTCTTCTCTTCGGTCGTGAACTCACAACTGCCCTGTACTTACAATCAAGTCTGCACTGAGCTTGCACTTACTCCAGAATCCCTGCCCTCGTTCTCACTCAGGGAAGTTACCTTGAATGATCTTCAAACAGCGCTTCAGCTCTCGAAGAGCGGTTCGCTCTCTTCAGGCTCTGACCACATTTCTCCTTTTTGCATCAGGCAGGCTTCTCCCAGCATCCTACTACATCTCTTGGCACTTTTCAATTACTCGATCAATCATTCGCATTTTCCCACTATCTGGAAGCAGGCCTTCATCAGACCTTTGTGCAAGATTCGCACTCCGCTGAGTCCTTCCGACACTCGCCCAATAGCCAATCTCTCAGAACTCTCAAAGATTTTCGAGAGAATAGTGCACAAGCAAATCGTCACTTTCATCTCTGACAATAACTTGCTAGACTCCAGGCAATCGGGATACCGTCCAGGGTTCAGCACTCAGTCCGCTCTGTTGCGTGTCACGGACGACATTCGGAGAGGTATTGAAGCCAAAAACTTAACCATACTTATTCTCTTTGACTTCAGTAAGGCATTCGATACCGTCTCTCATGTTCGCCTACTCACGAAGCTGAAAACCTTTGGTTTCTCTGATGCTACGTTAGACTGGTTCTTCTCGTACCTTTCAGGACGGACGCAGGCTGTTGTCGACGACCACAACTGTTTGTCTCAGTGGCAACCAGTCACCTCAGGAGTTCCTCAGGGGTCCGTTCTCGGTCCTCTCCTATTCTCACTTTTTATCAACGATATAAGTAAATCGCTTAGATATTCGAACCATATGATTTTCGCCGATGATACGCAAATCTACCTCAGTTGTCCGCCCCGGCAATTGCAGTGGGGTCTTGACAGGATAGCATCGGACGCCACGGCTATCTTTAATTACGCCAACGCCAACGGTCTCAAGTTAAACCTATCGAAATCCAAGGTAATGATCCTCGGGAGCGATGCTTATGTTCGCGATATCGATATACGTAGTCTCCCGGCGATAAACATCAGTAACACCGATCTACCATATGTCAACGAAGTTCGTAATCTTGGGGTTATCATGAGTGCTAATCTGACCTGGAACAGCCATGTCGGTCTCATCTCACAAAAAGTTCATTTCACACTCCATAAGCTCAAAACCCACAGGCATTCTCTGTCGCGGCAATTACGAACCAAGCTTGTCACCACGCTGATATTTCCTCTTATTGATTATTGCTGTATTGTCTACCATAGTGTCACTAACGAACTGGATGGTAAACTACAGATGCTTATAAATTGTGGAATTAGGTTCATTTTCGACCTTAGTTGGGACGTTCACATAACGCCCTATAGGCATCAATTACGCTGGCTTTCTGTTAGAAATCGTCGGTTGTATTTCCTTGGCGCATATGCCTTTCGAATTCGGAGGGGCGAAGAAATTTTATATCTGCAAGAATTGTTCTCACCTAGGAACCCCGGCATTCGTACTTCGGCTCGAACGATATCGTCAGAATATTTCCACATCCCATTGCATCGGACTGCCACGTATCGCAACTCTTTCCAGTTGTCCGCGATTTATTTGTGGCATTCTTTGCCTAACACCATCACTGACGCACAGTCTCTTCCCTTGTTCAAAACTAGGCTTTTCAACTACCTATTTGATCTCGAAACTGCTACAGTCTAATGCCGAGTAGTGCCCAGAAGTAATTAATACCGGAACACCAACCAGAGCAGGTCGATCTAAAGCGTAGTTTTAGTTTTAGTTATTTTTATTGTATCACTTTCAAACCACTATATAAATTTTGTTTTCTTTTTATACTCTGTACTACTAGGTTTACTGCACCGTTAAGTTTGATCTGAAATTCAGTTTTTCTTTTATATTATTTTATTATTTTTATTTTATTTTTATTTTATTTCTATTATTTACTCTATCTCTGTTAATGCTATTATTTTTAGTTTAACAAGTGTTGTTATATTGAAATTTGTAATTTGCCCCAAAGTATTACTAGGGCATTAATAAATATCTATCTATCTATCTATCTATCTCACTCTCTCACTCTCTCACTCTCTCACTCTCTCACTCTCTCACTCTCTCACTCTCTCACTCTCTCACTCTCTCACTCTCTCACTCTCTCACTCTCTCACTCTCTCACTCTCTCACTCTCTCACTCTCTCACTCTCTCACTCTCTCACTCTCTCACTCTCTCACTCTCTCACTCTCTCACTCTCTCACTCTCTCACTCTCTCACTCTCTCACTCTCTCACTCTCTCACTCTCTCACTCTCTCACTCTCTCACTCTCTCACTCTCTCACTCTCTCACTCTCTCACTCTCTCACTCTCTCACTCTCTCACTCTCTCACTCTCTCACTCTCTCACTCTCTCACTCTCTCACTCTCTCACTCTCTCACTCTCTCACTCTCTCACTCTCTCACTCTCTCACTCTCTCACTCTCTCACTCTCTCACTCTCTCACTCTCTCACTCTCTCACTCTCTCACTCTCTCACTCTCTCACTCTCTCACTCTCTCACTCTCTCACTCTCTCACTCTCTCACTCTCTCACTCTCTCACTCTCTCACTCTCTCACTCTCTCACTCTCTCACTCTCTCACTCTCTCACTCTCTCACTCTCTCACTCTCTCACTCTCTCACTCTCTCACTCTCTCACTCTCTCACTCTCTCACTCTCTCACTCTCTCACTCTCTCACTCTCTCACTCTCTCACTCTCTCACTCTCTCACTCTCTCACTCTCTCACTCTCTCACTCTCTCACTCTCTCACTCTCTCACTCTCTCACTCTCTCACTCTCTCACTCTCTCACTCTCTCACTCTCTCACTCTCTCACTCTCTCACTCTCTCACTCTCTCACTCTCTCACTCTCTCACTCTCTCACTCTCTCACTCTCTCACTCTCTCACTCTCTCACTCTCTCACTCTCTCACTCTCTCACTCTCTCACTCTCTCACTCTCTCACTCTCTCACTCTCTCACTCTCTCACTCTCTCACTCTCTCACTCTCTCACTCTCTCACTCTCTCACTCTCTCACTCTCTCACTCTCTCACTCTCTCACTCTCTCACTCTCTCACTCTCTCACTCTCTCACTCTCTCACTCTCTCACTCTCTCACTCTCTCACTCTCTCACTCTCTCACTCTCTCACTCTCTCACTCTCTCACTCTCTCACTCTCTCACTCTCTCACTCTCTCACTCTCTCACTCTCTCACTCTCTCACTCTCTCACTCTCTCACTCTCTCACTCTCTCACTCTCTCACTCTCTCACTCTCTCACTCTCTCACTCTCTCACTCTCTCACTCTCTCACTCTCTCACTCTCTCACTCTCTCTCTCTCTCTCTCTCTCTGTGAGTATGACAGCTTGCTTGGCGTTTTGCTCTGCTTTATTTGTGAATTTTCTCTGCCGCTCTCTGCCTACGGGCATTTCTGTTTTAGCTTGAAGCATGCTCACTGTTGCTTTTCCTCTCTGAAATAATTGGTTGCATCGCTCTTTCACTTGCTGTGGCCAAATTTCGTGGAAAAATCAACTGCTTTCTTAACCTCACTTTTCTGGATCTGGCCTTGAGATTATCGCTCTCTCTTTTCAACGTCTGGATACCACGCATTTGCGCATGCGCTGCCTTGCTGCCGCATCCCATTGGCTCTCTCCACCGTAGCTGCTTCTCCTGCGAGACGCAAACGGCGCCACCGTCACCTCAAGGTTCACCAGCGCCTCTCCAGCTTAATCATCGATCCATCAAATCGAAGTCAACTGCGGCGCGTCACCGACGGTCGATACAGTAGATCGCTGTATATTGCTGGACTAAACGTTAATTCCTCTGCATGTCCGGTACAAAGTGCTTCAAGTGCTCTAGAAACATTGCCGGCGAGAAACTCGCATGCACCGGCTGTTATAAGAACTTCCACCCAGGTTGCTGCAAAGCGTATCTAAATTATAAAACCGCGAGTGTGTGTTGTACCGAGAATTTTAGCGACTTTGCGAACAAGTTCGTATCGAACAGTGTAGCGATGAGTTTAACTAATGCAGGCGTTCAAGCGAGTCAGGCTAACATCCCGAACGCAATTCTTCAGCAAATTATGGACAAATTAGACGCCTCAGACTTAAAATTATCGCGCAAGCTCGACGCCTCCGATGCTAAATTGACACAATTTATCTCTGAACAGACAGCTACAAACAAAGAAATTTACGAACAAGTTAAAGTTTTGCCGAAGCTTGTTGAAAAGGTCGAGGAACACGACGCTATTCTTGTTCAATTAACCGATCAAGGTGCTAATATGAGGCGCGAGTTAGATCAGCTCAAATCAAGTAGTTCTCAAGGTCAAGCTAGAGCTATGCCTTCCGAATTGATAATCAGCGGTGTTCCAAGCGACATAGGTGATAACCCGCAACAAATCACGTCCAAAGTTTTCGCCGCTCTCGATGTAAGCAGCCTACTTGCAGACGTTCTCGGGGCTAGAATTATGACGCGAAAGCATACGCCCGGCACTAGTCAGCGTACCGAACGCACACCTCTCACGCAGTCAATCGCGATATCACTCAAATCGACTCCGATCTTAGATTTTATTCTTGCTAAAAAACGAGCCAAGAACATCCTTACTGTTAGAGATGTCTTCGGTACAAATCACGACGGCAATATCTATCTGAACGAACTCCTGCCATCCGACAAGTATAATTTGTTACTGCGCACCAAAGACAAAGCTAAAGCCAAAGGCTATAAGTATGTCTGGGTTAGGTCCGGGAACATTTCTGTTCGTCGCGATAACGGTACGCAGGTCATTGCAATTAACTGCGACGCGGATCTGGCGAATCTTGACTGACTGCCACCGGTCAGCGAGTCGACGACAATTCCTCAGGCAACGAACACTGCGAACCATAATTGTAATTCTCGACTTAAGGTCGCCCAGTTTAATGCAAACTCGCTGCTGGGCCATATTGATTTTATTCGTATATTTTTTGAGAGCCACTTCTTCCATATTATTTCGATCTCTGAAACGTGGCTTCACTCTCATATTTCTGATGATCTCATTACCATAAACAATTATTATTTAGTGCGTAACGATCGTGAAGGTAAACAGGGGGGTGGTGTAGCATGTTTTATTCACAATTCTCTGAAAGCGAAATTATTGGCATCATCACCTAGTGCCTTCACAAATTCGCCAGAGTTCGTCCTGCTCGAAATACGCTCTGAAAATTCTCAACCTTTATTATTCGCGTCAATCTACAGACGACCTAAAGGACTATTATTAGATAATTTTTCCACGGCGTTTACCCAATTTTCGCATGCTTATTGTAATATCATCATCGTCGGAGATCTTAACTGTAATCTCCTGCGGGAGAATTTCGAATCGAATTATTTAAGGAACTGGGCATTTTCGCTCTCGCTTCACATTGTCAACTCCGAAGCTACATTTCATACTGCGTCCTCCGATTCATGGCTAGACGTGTGTATATTGGATAGCCCCGAAAAACTCGGTTCTTTTAATAAATCCGATAGTCCGTTCATTGCGGGCCACGATTTATTGGATATCACTTATTTGTTTGACAACTCTCCCTTGGAGCGGCGGTCGCTGATAAGGAGGGACCTAAGAGGATTTAATTCGGCTACTTTTCTTCAATCTCTCAACGCTAATCTCCCGTCTCTCGACACTCGCGACTTAGTGAGTTCCTCCGAAGGCGTCGACGCATATGCTCTATCTCTATCGGAGGTGATAGCTAGGACGTTTGACTCGCATGCTCCCATGCGCTCGTTCAGAGTTAAGAGGCCACCTGCGCCGTGGTTAACAGACGAGCTCAAAGATCGTATTCGGAACCGCAACACCTTATACAAACAAGCCAAGCGATCGAACTCTCTACTTGGCTACGCGATATACAGGCATGTCAGGAACGAGCTTAACAAAGATATCAAGCAAGCCAAAAGTAATTATCATTTTGAGCTTTTAGGGAATATTCAGGACCCGAACCGGATGTGGAAGGAGCTAGCGCGATTAGGTCTTGTCAAAACGTCCTTGACTTCACCATTGCGTTTTTTTACGGCTGATGAACTTAATCAATTCTTCTCTTCGGTCGTGAACTCACAACTGCCCTGTACTTACAATCAAGTCTGCACTGAGCTTGCACTTACTCCAGAATCCCTGCCCTCGTTCTCACTCAGGGAAGTTACCTTGAATGATCTTCAAACAGCGCTTCAGCTCTCGAAGAGCGGTTCGCTCTCTTCAGGCTCTGACCACATTTCTCCTTTTTGCATCAGGCAGGCTTCTCCCAGCATCCTACTACATCTCTTGGCACTTTTCAATTACTCGATCAATCATTCGCATTTTCCCACTATCTGGAAGCAGGCCTTCATCAGACCTTTGTGCAAGATTCGCACTCCGCTGAGTCCTTCCGACACTCGCCCAATAGCCAATCTCTCAGAACTCTCAAAGATTTTCGAGAGAATAGTGCACAAGCAAATCGTCACTTTCATCTCTGACAATAACTTGCTAGACTCCAGGCAATCGGGATACCGTCCAGGGTTCAGCACTCAGTCCGCTCTGTTGCGTGTCACGGACGACATTCGGAGAGGTATTGAAGCCAAAAACTTAACCATACTTATTCTCTTTGACTTCAGTAAGGCATTCGATACCGTCTCTCATGTTCGCCTACTCACGAAGCTGAAAACCTTTGGTTTCTCTGATGCTACGTTAGACTGGTTCTTCTCGTACCTTTCAGGACGGACGCAGGCTGTTGTCGACGACCACAACTGTTTGTCTCAGTGGCAACCAGTCACCTCAGGAGTTCCTCAGGGGTCCGTTCTCGGTCCTCTCCTATTCTCACTTTTTATCAACGATATAAGTAAATCGCTTAGATATTCGAACCATATGATTTTCGCCGATGATACGCAAATCTACCTCAGTTGTCCGCCCCGGCAATTGCAGTGGGGTCTTGACAGGATAGCATCGGACGCCACGGCTATCTTTAATTACGCCAACGCCAACGGTCTCAAGTTAAACCTATCGAAATCCAAGGTAATGATCCTCGGGAGCGATGCTTATGTTCGCGATATCGATATACGTAGTCTCCCGGCGATAAACATCAGTAACACCGATCTACCATATGTCAACGAAGTTCGTAATCTTGGGGTTATCATGAGTGCTAATCTGACCTGGAACAGCCATGTCGGTCTCATCTCACAAAAAGTTCATTTCACACTCCATAAGCTCAAAACCCACAGGCATTCTCTGTCGCGGCAATTACGAACCAAGCTTGTCACCACGCTGATATTTCCTCTTATTGATTATTGCTGTATTGTCTACCATAGTGTCACTAACGAACTGGATGGTAAACTACAGATGCTTATAAATTGTGGAATTAGGTTCATTTTCGACCTTAGTTGGGACGTTCACATAACGCCCTATAGGCATCAATTACGCTGGCTTTCTGTTAGAAATCGTCGGTTGTATTTCCTTGGCGCATATGCCTTTCGAATTCGGAGGGGCGAAGAAATTTTATATCTGCAAGAATTGTTCTCACCTAGGAACCCCGGCATTCGTACTTCGGCTCGAACGATATCGTCAGAATATTTCCACATCCCATTGCATCGGACTGCCACGTATCGCAACTCTTTCCAGTTGTCCGCGATTTATTTGTGGCATTCTTTGCCTAACACCATCACTGACGCACAGTCTCTTCCCTTGTTCAAAACTAGGCTTTTCAACTACCTATTTGATCTCGAAACTGCTACAGTCTAATGCCGAGTAGTGCCCAGAAGTAATTAATACCGGAACACCAACCAGAGCAGGTCGATCTAAAGCGTAGTTTTAGTTTTAGTTATTTTTATTGTATCACTTTCAAACCACTATATAAATTTTGTTTTCTTTTTATACTCTGTACTACTAGGTTTACTGCACCGTTAAGTTTGATCTGAAATTCAGTTTTTCTTTTATATTATTTTATTATTTTTATTTTATTTTTATTTTATTTCTATTATTTACTCTATCTCTGTTAATGCTATTATTTTTAGTTTAACAAGTGTTGTTATATTGAAATTTGTAATTTGCCCCAAAGTATTACTAGGGCATTAATAAATATCTATCTATCTATCTATCTATCTCACTCTCTCACTCTCTCACTCTCTCACTCTCTCACTCTCTCACTCTCTCACTCTCTCACTCTCTCACTCTCTCACTCTCTCACTCTCTCACTCTCTCACTCTCTCACTCTCTCACTCTCTCACTCTCTCACTCTCTCACTCTCTCACTCTCTCACTCTCTCACTCTCTCACTCTCTCACTCTCTCACTCTCTCACTCTCTCACTCTCTCACTCTCTCACTCTCTCACTCTCTCACTCTCTCACTCTCTCACTCTCTCACTCTCTCACTCTCTCACTCTCTCACTCTCTCACTCTCTCACTCTCTCACTCTCTCACTCTCTCACTCTCTCACTCTCTCACTCTCTCACTCTCTCACTCTCTCACTCTCTCACTCTCTCACTCTCTCACTCTCTCACTCTCTCACTCTCTCACTCTCTCACTCTCTCACTCTCTCACTCTCTCACTCTCTCACTCTCTCACTCTCTCACTCTCTCACTCTCTCACTCTCTCACTCTCTCACTCTCTCACTCTCTCACTCTCTCACTCTCTCACTCTCTCACTCTCTCACTCTCTCACTCTCTCACTCTCTCACTCTCTCACTCTCTCACTCTCTCACTCTCTCACTCTCTCACTCTCTCACTCTCTCACTCTCTCACTCTCTCACTCTCTCACTCTCTCACTCTCTCACTCTCTCACTCTCTCACTCTCTCACTCTCTCACTCTCTCACTCTCTCACTCTCTCACTCTCTCACTCTCTCACTCTCTCACTCTCTCACTCTCTCACTCTCTCACTCTCTCACTCTCTCACTCTCTCACTCTCTCACTCTCTCACTCTCTCACTCTCTCACTCTCTCACTCTCTCACTCTCTCACTCTCTCACTCTCTCACTCTCTCACTCTCTCACTCTCTCACTCTCTCACTCTCTCACTCTCTCACTCTCTCACTCTCTCACTCTCTCACTCTCTCACTCTCTCACTCTCTCACTCTCTCACTCTCTCACTCTCTCACTCTCTCACTCTCTCACTCTCTCACTCTCTCACTCTCTCACTCTCTCACTCTCTCACTCTCTCACTCTCTCACTCTCTCACTCTCTCACTCTCTCACTCTCTCACTCTCTCACTCTCTCACTCTCTCACTCTCTCACTCTCTCACTCTCTCACTCTCTCACTCTCTCACTCTCTCACTCTCTCACTCTCTCACTCTCTCACTCTCTCACTCTCTCACTCTCTCACTCTCTCACTCTCTCACTCTCTCACTCTCTCACTCTCTCACTCTCTCACTCTCTCTCTCTCTCTCTCTCTCTGTGAGTATGACAGCTTGCTTGGCGTTTTGCTCTGCTTTATTTGTGAATTTTCTCTGCCGCTCTCTGCCTACGGGCATTTCTGTTTTAGCTTGAAGCATGCTCACTGTTGCTTTTCCTCTCTGAAATAATTGGTTGCATCGCTCTTTCACTTGCTGTGGCCAAATTTCGTGGAAAAATCAACTGCTTTCTTAACCTCACTTTTCTGGATCTGGCCTTGAGATTATCGCTCTCTCTTTTCAACGTCTGGATACCACGCATTTGCGCATGCGCTGCCTTGCTGCCGCATCCCATTGGCTCTCTCCACCGTAGCTGCTTCTCCTGCGAGACGCAAACGGCGCCACCGTCACCTCAAGGTTCACCAGCGCCTCTCCAGCTTAATCATCGATCCATCAAATCGAAGTCAACTGCGGCGCGTCACCGACGGTCGATACAGTAGATCGCTGTATATTGCTGGACTAAACGTTAATTCCTCTGCATGTCCGGTACAAAGTGCTTCAAGTGCTCTAGAAACATTGCCGGCGAGAAACTCGCATGCACCGGCTGTTATAAGAACTTCCACCCAGGTTGCTGCAAAGCGTATCTAAATTATAAAACCGCGAGTGTGTGTTGTACCGAGAATTTTAGCGACTTTGCGAACAAGTTCGTATCGAACAGTGTAGCGATGAGTTTAACTAATGCAGGCGTTCAAGCGAGTCAGGCTAACATCCCGAACGCAATTCTTCAGCAAATTATGGACAAATTAGACGCCTCAGACTTAAAATTATCGCGCAAGCTCGACGCCTCCGATGCTAAATTGACACAATTTATCTCTGAACAGACAGCTACAAACAAAGAAATTTACGAACAAGTTAAAGTTTTGCCGAAGCTTGTTGAAAAGGTCGAGGAACACGACGCTATTCTTGTTCAATTAACCGATCAAGGTGCTAATATGAGGCGCGAGTTAGATCAGCTCAAATCAAGTAGTTCTCAAGGTCAAGCTAGAGCTATGCCTTCCGAATTGATAATCAGCGGTGTTCCAAGCGACATAGGTGATAACCCGCAACAAATCACGTCCAAAGTTTTCGCCGCTCTCGATGTAAGCAGCCTACTTGCAGACGTTCTCGGGGCTAGAATTATGACGCGAAAGCATACGCCCGGCACTAGTCAGCGTACCGAACGCACACCTCTCACGCAGTCAATCGCGATATCACTCAAATCGACTCCGATCTTAGATTTTATTCTTGCTAAAAAACGAGCCAAGAACATCCTTACTGTTAGAGATGTCTTCGGTACAAATCACGACGGCAATATCTATCTGAACGAACTCCTGCCATCCGACAAGTATAATTTGTTACTGCGCACCAAAGACAAAGCTAAAGCCAAAGGCTATAAGTATGTCTGGGTTAGGTCCGGGAACATTTCTGTTCGTCGCGATAACGGTACGCAGGTCATTGCAATTAACTGCGACGCGGATCTGGCGAATCTTGACTGACTGCCACCGGTCAGCGAGTCGACGACAATTCCTCAGGCAACGAACACTGCGAACCATAATTGTAATTCTCGACTTAAGGTCGCCCAGTTTAATGCAAACTCGCTGCTGGGCCATATTGATTTTATTCGTATATTTTTTGAGAGCCACTTCTTCCATATTATTTCGATCTCTGAAACGTGGCTTCACTCTCATATTTCTGATGATCTCATTACCATAAACAATTATTATTTAGTGCGTAACGATCGTGAAGGTAAACAGGGGGGTGGTGTAGCATGTTTTATTCACAATTCTCTGAAAGCGAAATTATTGGCATCATCACCTAGTGCCTTCACAAATTCGCCAGAGTTCGTCCTGCTCGAAATACGCTCTGAAAATTCTCAACCTTTATTATTCGCGTCAATCTACAGACGACCTAAAGGACTATTATTAGATAATTTTTCCACGGCGTTTACCCAATTTTCGCATGCTTATTGTAATATCATCATCGTCGGAGATCTTAACTGTAATCTCCTGCGGGAGAATTTCGAATCGAATTATTTAAGGAACTGGGCATTTTCGCTCTCGCTTCACATTGTCAACTCCGAAGCTACATTTCATACTTTCATACTGCGTCCTCCGATTCATGGCTAGACGTGTGTATATTGGATAGCCCCGAAAAACTCGGTTCTTTTAATAAATCCGATAGTCCGTTCATTGCGGGCCACGATTTATTGGATATCACTTATTTGTTTGACAACTCTCCCTTGGAGCGGCGGTCGCTGATAAGGAGGGACCTAAGAGGATTTAATTCGGCTACTTTTCTTCAATCTCTCAACGCTAATCTCCCGTCTCTCGACACTCGCGACTTAGTGAGTTCCTCCGAAGGCGTCGACGCATATGCTCTATCTCTATCGGAGGTGATAGCTAGGACGTTTGACTCGCATGCTCCCATGCGCTCGTTCAGAGTTAAGAGGCCACCTGCGCCGTGGTTAACAGACGAGCTCAAAGATCGTATTCGGAACCGCAACACCTTATACAAACAAGCCAAGCGATCGAACTCTCTACTTGGCTACGCGATATACAGGCATGTCAGGAACGAGCTTAACAAAGATATCAAGCAAGCCAAAAGTAATTATCATTTTGAGCTTTTAGGGAATATTCAGGACCCGAACCGGATGTGGAAGGAGCTAGCGCGATTAGGTCTTGTCAAAACGTCCTTGACTTCACCATTGCGTTTTTTTACGGCTGATGAACTTAATCAATTCTTCTCTTCGGTCGTGAACTCACAACTGCCCTGTACTTACAATCAAGTCTGCACTGAGCTTGCACTTACTCCAGAATCCCTGCCCTCGTTCTCACTCAGGGAAGTTACCTTGAATGATCTTCAAACAGCGCTTCAGCTCTCGAAGAGCGGTTCGCTCTCTTCAGGCTCTGACCACATTTCTCCTTTTTGCATCAGGCAGGCTTCTCCCAGCATCCTACTACATCTCTTGGCACTTTTCAATTACTCGATCAATCATTCGCATTTTCCCACTATCTGGAAGCAGGCCTTCATCAGACCTTTGTGCAAGATTCGCACTCCGCTGAGTCCTTCCGACACTCGCCCAATAGCCAATCTCTCAGAACTCTCAAAGATTTTCGAGAGAATAGTGCACAAGCAAATCGTCACTTTCATCTCTGACAATAACTTGCTAGACTCCAGGCAATCGGGATACCGTCCAGGGTTCAGCACTCAGTCCGCTCTGTTGCGTGTCACGGACGACATTCGGAGAGGTATTGAAGCCAAAAACTTAACCATACTTATTCTCTTTGACTTCAGTAAGGCATTCGATACCGTCTCTCATGTTCGCCTACTCACGAAGCTGAAAACCTTTGGTTTCTCTGATGCTACGTTAGACTGGTTCTTCTCGTACCTTTCAGGACGGACGCAGGCTGTTGTCGACGACCACAACTGTTTGTCTCAGTGGCAACCAGTCACCTCAGGAGTTCCTCAGGGGTCCGTTCTCGGTCCTCTCCTATTCTCACTTTTTATCAACGATATAAGTAAATCGCTTAGATATTCGAACCATATGATTTTC
This sequence comes from Stenichneumon culpator, assembly GCA_964017025.1. Lineage (NCBI taxonomy): Eukaryota > Metazoa > Arthropoda > Insecta > Hymenoptera > Ichneumonidae > Stenichneumon > Stenichneumon culpator. Next base: position 17,957 of record CAXHKB010000069.1, read on the forward strand.
GCCGATGATACGCAAATCTACCTCAGTTGTCCGCCCCGGCAATTGCAGTGGGGTCTTGACAGGATAGCATCGGACGCCACGGCTATCTTTAATTACGCCAACGCCAACGGTCTCAAGTTAAACCTATCGAAATCCAAGGTAATGATCCTCGGGAGCGATGCTTATGTTCGCGATATCGATATACGTAGTCTCCCGGCGATAAACATCAGTAACACCGATCTACCATATGTCAACGAAGTTCGTAATCTTGGGGTTATCATGAGTGCTAATCTGACCTGGAACAGCCATGTCGGTCTCATCTCACAAAAAGTTCATTTCACACTCCATAAGCTCAAAACCCACAGGCATTCTCTGTCGCGGCAATTACGAACCAAGCTTGTCACCACGCTGATATTTCCTCTTATTGATTATTGCTGTATTGTCTACCATAGTGTCACTAACGAACTGGATGGTAAACTACAGATGCTTATAAATTGTGGAATTAGGTTCATTTTCGACCTTAGTTGGGACGTTCACATAACGCCCTATAGGCATCAATTACGCTGGCTTTCTGTTAGAAATCGTCGGTTGTATTTCCTTGGCGCATATGCCTTTCGAATTCGGAGGGGCGAAGAAATTTTATATCTGCAAGAATTGTTCTCACCTAGGAACCCCGGCATTCGTACTTCGGCTCGAACGATATCGTCAGAATATTTCCACATCCCATTGCATCGGACTGCCACGTATCGCAACTCTTTCCAGTTGTCCGCGATTTATTTGTGGCATTCTTTGCCTAACACCATCACTGACGCACAGTCTCTTCCCTTGTTCAAAACTAGGCTTTTCAACTACCTATTTGATCTCGAAACTGCTACAGTCTAATGCCGAGTAGTGCCCAGAAGTAATTAATACCGGAACACCAACCAGAGCAGGTCGATCTAAAGCGTAGTTTTAGTTTTAGTTATTTTTATTGTATCACTTTCAAACCACTATATAAATTTTGTTTTCTTTTTATACTCTGTACTACTAGGTTTACTGCACCGTTAAGTTTGATCTGAAATTCAGTTTTTATTTTATATTATTTTATTATTTTTATTTTATTTTTATTTTATTTCTATTATTTACTCTATCTCTGTTAATGCTATTATTTTTAGTTTAACAAGTGTTGTTATATTGAAATTTGTAATTTGCCCCAAAGTATTACTAGGGCATTAATAAATATCTATCTATCTATCTATCTATCTCACTCTCTCACTCTCTCACTCTCTCACTCTCTCACTCTCTCACTCTCTCACTCTCTCACTCTCTCACTCTCTCACTCTCTCACTCTCTCACTCTCTCACTCTCTCACTCTCTCACTCTCTCACTCTCTCACTCTCTCACTCTCTCACTCTCTCACTCTCTCACTCTCTCACTCTCTCACTCTCTCACTCTCTCACTCTCTCACTCTCTCACTCTCTCACTCTCTCACTCTCTCACTCTCTCACTCTCTCACTCTCTCACTCTCTCACTCTCTCACTCTCTCACTCTCTCACTCTCTCACTCTCTCACTCTCTCACTCTCTCACTCTCTCACTCTCTCACTCTCTCACTCTCTCACTCTCTCACTCTCTCACTCTCTCACTCTCTCACTCTCTCACTCTCTCACTCTCTCACTCTCTCACTCTCTCACTCTCTCACTCTCTCACTCTCTCACTCTCTCACTCTCTCACTCTCTCACTCTCTCACTCTCTCACTCTCTCACTCTCTCACTCTCTCACTCTCTCACTCTCTCACTCTCTCACTCTCTCACTCTCTCACTCTCTCACTCTCTCACTCTCTCACTCTCTCACTCTCTCACTCTCTCACTCTCTCACTCTCTCACTCTCTCACTCTCTCACTCTCTCACTCTCTCACTCTCTCACTCTCTCACTCTCTCACTCTCTCACTCTCTCACTCTCTCACTCTCTCACTCTCTCACTCTCTCACTCTCTCACTCTCTCACTCTCTCACTCTCTCACTCTCTCACTCTCTCACTCTCTCACTCTCTCACTCTCTCACTCTCTCACTCTCTCACTCTCTCACTCTCTCACTCTCTCACTCTCTCACTCTCTCACTCTCTCACTCTCTCACTCTCTCACTCTCTCACTCTCTCACTCTCTCACTCTCTCACTCTCTCACTCTCTCACTCTCTCACTCTCTCACTCTCTCACTCTCTCACTCTCTCACTCTCTCACTCTCTCACTCTCTCACTCTCTCACTCTCTCACTCTCTCACTCTCTCACTCTCTCACTCTCTCACTCTCTCACTCTCTCACTCTCTCACTCTCTCACTCTCTCACTCTCTCACTCTCTCACTCTCTCACTCTCTCACTCTCTCACTCTCTCACTCTCTCACTCTCTCACTCTCTCACTCTCTCACTCTCTCACTCTCTCACTCTCTCACTCTCTCACTCTCTCACTCTCTCACTCTCTCACTCTCTCACTCTCTCACTCTCTCACTCTCTCACTCTCTCACTCTCTCACTCTCTCACTCTCTCACTCTCTCACTCTCTCACTCTCTCACTCTCTCACTCTCTCACTCTCTCACTCTCTCACTCTCTCACTCTCTCACTCTCTCACTCTCTCACTCTCTCACTCTCTCACTCTCTCACTCTCTCACTCTCTCACTCTCTCACTCTCTCACTCTCTCACTCTCTCACTCTCTCACTCTCTCACTCTCTCACTCTCTCACTCTCTCACTCTCTCACTCTCTCTCTCTCTCTCTCTCTCTCTGTGAGTATGACAGCTTGCTTGGCGTTTTGCTCTGCTTTATTTGTGAATTTTCTCTGCCGCTCTCTGCCTACGGGCATTTCTGTTTTAGCTTGAAGCATGCTCACTGTTGCTTTTCCTCTCTGAAATAATTGGTTGCATCGCTCTTTCACTTGCTGTGGCCAAATTTCGTGGAAAAATCAACTGCTTTCTTAACCTCACTTTTCTGGATCTGGCCTTGAGATTATCGCTCTCTCTTTTCAACGTCTGGATACCACGCATTTGCGCATGCGCTGCCTTGCTGCCGCATCCCATTGGCTCTCTCCACCGTAGCTGCTTCTCCTGCGAGACGCAAACGGCGCCACCGTCACCTCAAGGTTCACCAGCGCCTCTCCAGCTTAATCATCGATCCATCAAATCGAAGTCAACTGCGGCGCGTCACCGACGGTCGATACAGTAGATCGCTGTATATTGCTGGACTAAACGTTAATTCCTCTGCATGTCCGGTACAAAGTGCTTCAAGTGCTCTAGAAACATTGCCGGCGAGAAACTCGCATGCACCGGCTGTTATAAGAACTTCCACCCAGGTTGCTGCAAAGCGTATCTAAATTATAAAACCGCGAGTGTGTGTTGTACCGAGAATTTTAGCGACTTTGCGAACAAGTTCGTATCGAACAGTGTAGCGATGAGTTTAACTAATGCAGGCGTTCAAGCGAGTCAGGCTAACATCCCGAACGCAATTCTTCAGCAAATTATGGACAAATTAGACGCCTCAGACTTAAAATTATCGCGCAAGCTCGACGCCTCCGATGCTAAATTGACACAATTTATCTCTGAACAGACAGCTACAAACAAAGAAATTTACGAACAAGTTAAAGTTTTGCCGAAGCTTGTTGAAAAGGTCGAGGAACACGACGCTATTCTTGTTCAATTAACCGATCAAGGTGCTAATATGAGGCGCGAGTTAGATCAGCTCAAATCAAGTAGTTCTCAAGGTCAAGCTAGAGCTATGCCTTCCGAATTGATAATCAGCGGTGTTCCAAGCGACATAGGTGATAACCCGCAACAAATCACGTCCAAAGTTTTCGCCGCTCTCGATGTAAGCAGCCTACTTGCAGACGTTCTCGGGGCTAGAATTATGACGCGAAAGCATACGCCCGGCACTAGTCAGCGTACCGAACGCACACCTCTCACGCAGTCAATCGCGATATCACTCAAATCGACTCCGATCTTAGATTTTATTCTTGCTAAAAAACGAGCCAAGAACATCCTTACTGTTAGAGATGTCTTCGGTACAAATCACGACGGCAATATCTATCTGAACGAACTCCTGCCATCCGACAAGTATAATTTGTTACTGCGCACCAAAGACAAAGCTAAAGCCAAAGGCTATAAGTATGTCTGGGTTAGGTCCGGGAACATTTCTGTTCGTCGCGATAACGGTACGCAGGTCATTGCAATTAACTGCGACGCGGATCTGGCGAATCTTGACTGACTGCCACCGGTCAGCGAGTCGACGACAATTCCTCAGGCAACGAACACTGCGAACCATAATTGTAATTCTCGACTTAAGGTCGCCCAGTTTAATGCAAACTCGCTGCTGGGCCATATTGATTTTATTCGTATATTTTTTGAGAGCCACTTCTTCCATATTATTTCGATCTCTGAAACGTGGCTTCACTCTCATATTTCTGATGATCTCATTACCATAAACAATTATTATTTAGTGCGTAACGATCGTGAAGGTAAACAGGGGGGTGGTGTAGCATGTTTTATTCACAATTCTCTGAAAGCGAAATTATTGGCATCATCACCTAGTGCCTTCACAAATTCGCCAGAGTTCGTCCTGCTCGAAATACGCTCTGAAAATTCTCAACCTTTATTATTCGCGTCAATCTACAGACGACCTAAAGGACTATTATTAGATAATTTTTCCACGGCGTTTACCCAATTTTCGCATGCTTATTGTAATATCATCATCGTCGGAGATCTTAACTGTAATCTCCTGCGGGAGAATTTCGAATCGAATTATTTAAGGAACTGGGCATTTTCGCTCTCGCTTCACATTGTCAACTCCGAAGCTACATTTCATACTGCGTCCTCCGATTCATGGCTAGACGTGTGTATATTGGATAGCCCCGAAAAACTCGGTTCTTTTAATAAATCCGATAGTCCGTTCATTGCGGGCCACGATTTATTGGATATCACTTATTTGTTTGACAACTCTCCCTTGGAGCGGCGGTCGCTGATAAGGAGGGACCTAAGAGGATTTAATTCGGCTACTTTTCTTCAATCTCTCAACGCTAATCTCCCGTCTCTCGACACTCGCGACTTAGTGAGTTCCTCCGAAGGCGTCGACGCATATGCTCTATCTCTATCGGAGGTGATAGCTAGGACGTTTGACTCGCATGCTCCCATGCGCTCGTTCAGAGTTAAGAGGCCACCTGCGCCGTGGTTAACAGACGAGCTCAAAGATCGTATTCGGAACCGCAACACCTTATACAAACAAGCCAAGCGATCGAACTCTCTACTTGGCTACGCGATATACAGGCATGTCAGGAACGAGCTTAACAAAGATATCAAGCAAGCCAAAAGTAATTATCATTTTGAGCTTTTAGGGAATATTCAGGACCCGAACCGGATGTGGAAGGAGCTAGCGCGATTAGGTCTTGTCAAAACGTCCTTGACTTCACCATTGCGTTTTTTTACGGCTGATGAACTTAATCAATTCTTCTCTTCGGTCGTGAACTCACAACTGCCCTGTACTTACAATCAAGTCTGCACTGAGCTTGCACTTACTCCAGAATCCCTGCCCTCGTTCTCACTCAGGGAAGTTACCTTGAATGATCTTCAAACAGCGCTTCAGCTCTCGAAGAGCGGTTCGCTCTCTTCAGGCTCTGACCACATTTCTCCTTTTTGCATCAGGCAGGCTTCTCCCAGCATCCTACTACATCTCTTGGCACTTTTCAATTACTCGATCAATCATTCGCATTTTCCCACTATCTGGAAGCAGGCCTTCATCAGACCTTTGTGCAAGATTCGCACTCCGCTGAGTCCTTCCGACACTCGCCCAATAGCCAATCTCTCAGAACTCTCAAAGATTTTCGAGAGAATAGTGCACAAGCAAATCGTCACTTTCATCTCTGACAATAACTTGCTAGACTCCAGGCAATCGGGATACCGTCCAGGGTTCAGCACTCAGTCCGCTCTGTTGCGTGTCACGGACGACATTCGGAGAGGTATTGAAGCCAAAAACTTAACCATACTTATTCTCTTTGACTTCAGTAAGGCATTCGATACCGTCTCTCATGTTCGCCTACTCACGAAGCTGAAAACCTTTGGTTTCTCTGATGCTACGTTAGACTGGTTCTTCTCGTACCTTTCAGGACGGACGCAGGCTGTTGTCGACGACCACAACTGTTTGTCTCAGTGGCAACCAGTCACCTCAGGAGTTCCTCAGGGGTCCGTTCTCGGTCCTCTCCTATTCTCACTTTTTATCAACGATATAAGTAAATCGCTTAGATATTCGAACCATATGATTTTCGCCGATGATACGCAAATCTACCTCAGTTGTCCGCCCCGGCAATTGCAGTGGGGTCTTGACAGGATAGCATCGGACGCCACGGCTATCTTTAATTACGCCAACGCCAACGGTCTCAAGTTAAACCTATCGAAATCCAAGGTAATGATCCTCGGGAGCGATGCTTATGTTCGCGATATCGATATACGTAGTCTCCCGGCGATAAACATCAGTAACACCGATCTACCATATGTCAACGAAGTTCGTAATCTTGGGGTTATCATGAGTGCTAATCTGACCTGGAACAGCCATGTCGGTCTCATCTCACAAAAAGTTCATTTCACACTCCATAAGCTCAAAACCCACAGGCATTCTCTGTCGCGGCAATTACGAACCAAGCTTGTCACCACGCTGATATTTCCTCTTATTGATTATTGCTGTATTGTCTACCATAGTGTCACTAACGAACTGGATGGTAAACTACAGATGCTTATAAATTGTGGAATTAGGTTCATTTTCGACCTTAGTTGGGACGTTCACATAACGCCCTATAGGCATCAATTACGCTGGCTTTCTGTTAGAAATCGTCGGTTGTATTTCCTTGGCGCATATGCCTTTCGAATTCGGAGGGGCGAAGAAATTTTATATCTGCAAGAATTGTTCTCACCTAGGAACCCCGGCATTCGTACTTCGGCTCGAACGATATCGTCAGAATATTTCCACATCCCATTGCATCGGACTGCCACGTATCGCAACTCTTTCCAGTTGTCCGCGATTTATTTGTGGCATTCTTTGCCTAACACCATCACTGACGCACAGTCTCTTCCCTTGTTCAAAACTAGGCTTTTCAACTACCTATTTGATCTCGAAACTGCTACAGTCTAATGCCGAGTAGTGCCCAGAAGTAATTAATACCGGAACACCAACCAGAGCAGGTCGATCTAAAGCGTAGTTTTAGTTTTAGTTATTTTTATTGTATCACTTTCAAACCACTATATAAATTTTGTTTTCTTTTTATACTCTGTACTACTAGGTTTACTGCACCGTTAAGTTTGATCTGAAATTCAGTTTTTCTTTTATATTATTTTATTATTTTTATTTTATTTTTATTTTATTTCTATTATTTACTCTATCTCTGTTAATGCTATTATTTTTAGTTTAACAAGTGTTGTTATATTGAAATTTGTAATTTGCCCCAAAGTATTACTAGGGCATTAATAAATATCTATCTATCTATCTATCTATCTCACTCTCTCACTCTCTCACTCTCTCACTCTCTCACTCTCTCACTCTCTCACTCTCTCACTCTCTCACTCTCTCACTCTCTCACTCTCTCACTCTCTCACTCTCTCACTCTCTCACTCTCTCACTCTCTCACTCTCTCACTCTCTCACTCTCTCACTCTCTCACTCTCTCACTCTCTCACTCTCTCACTCTCTCACTCTCTCACTCTCTCACTCTCTCACTCTCTCACTCTCTCACTCTCTCACTCTCTCACTCTCTCACTCTCTCACTCTCTCACTCTCTCACTCTCTCACTCTCTCACTCTCTCACTCTCTCACTCTCTCACTCTCTCACTCTCTCACTCTCTCACTCTCTCACTCTCTCACTCTCTCACTCTCTCACTCTCTCACTCTCTCACTCTCTCACTCTCTCACTCTCTCACTCTCTCACTCTCTCACTCTCTCACTCTCTCACTCTCTCACTCTCTCACTCTCTCACTCTCTCACTCTCTCACTCTCTCACTCTCTCACTCTCTCACTCTCTCACTCTCTCACTCTCTCACTCTCTCACTCTCTCACTCTCTCACTCTCTCACTCTCTCACTCTCTCACTCTCTCACTCTCTCACTCTCTCACTCTCTCACTCTCTCACTCTCTCACTCTCTCACTCTCTCACTCTCTCACTCTCTCACTCTCTCACTCTCTCACTCTCTCACTCTCTCACTCTCTCACTCTCTCACTCTCTCACTCTCTCACTCTCTCACTCTCTCACTCTCTCACTCTCTCACTCTCTCACTCTCTCACTCTCTCACTCTCTCACTCTCTCACTCTCTCACTCTCTCACTCTCTCACTCTCTCACTCTCTCACTCTCTCACTCTCTCACTCTCTCACTCTCTCACTCTCTCACTCTCTCACTCTCTCACTCTCTCACTCTCTCACTCTCTCACTCTCTCACTCTCTCACTCTCTCACTCTCTCACTCTCTCACTCTCTCACTCTCTCACTCTCTCACTCTCTCACTCTCTCACTCTCTCACTCTCTCACTCTCTCACTCTCTCACTCTCTCACTCTCTCACTCTCTCACTCTCTCACTCTCTCACTCTCTCACTCTCTCACTCTCTCTCTCTCTCTCTCTCTCTGTGAGTATGACAGCTTGCTTGGCGTTTTGCTCTGCTTTATTTGTGAATTTTCTCTGCCGCTCTCTGCCTACGGGCATTTCTGTTTTAGCTTGAAGCATGCTCACTGTTGCTTTTCCTCTCTGAAATAATTGGTTGCATCGCTCTTTCACTTGCTGTGGCCAAATTTCGTGGAAAAATCAACTGCTTTCTTAACCTCACTTTTCTGGATCTGGCCTTGAGATTATCGCTCTCTCTTTTCAACGTCTGGATACCACGCATTTGCGCATGCGCTGCCTTGCTGCCGCATCCCATTGGCTCTCTCCACCGTAGCTGCTTCTCCTGCGAGACGCAAACGGCGCCACCGTCACCTCAAGGTTCACCAGCGCCTCTCCAGCTTAATCATCGATCCATCAAATCGAAGTCAACTGCGGCGCGTCACCGACGGTCGATACAGTAGATCGCTGTATATTGCTGGACTAAACGTTAATTCCTCTGCATGTCCGGTACAAAGTGCTTCAAGTGCTCTAGAAACATTGCCGGCGAGAAACTCGCATGCACCGGCTGTTATAAGAACTTCCACCCAGGTTGCTGCAAAGCGTATCTAAATTATAAAACCGCGAGTGTGTGTTGTACCGAGAATTTTAGCGACTTTGCGAACAAGTTCGTATCGAACAGTGTAGCGATGAGTTTAACTAATGCAGGCGTTCAAGCGAGTCAGGCTAACATCCCGAACGCAATTCTTCAGCAAATTATGGACAAATTAGACGCCTCAGACTTAAAATTATCGCGCAAGCTCGACGCCTCCGATGCTAAATTGACACAATTTATCTCTGAACAGACAGCTACAAACAAAGAAATTTACGAACAAGTTAAAGTTTTGCCGAAGCTTGTTGAAAAGGTCGAGGAACACGACGCTATTCTTGTTCAATTAACCGATCAAGGTGCTAATATGAGGCGCGAGTTAGATCAGCTCAAATCAAGTAGTTCTCAAGGTCAAGCTAGAGCTATGCCTTCCGAATTGATAATCAGCGGTGTTCCAAGCGACATAGGTGATAACCCGCAACAAATCACGTCCAAAGTTTTCGCCGCTCTCGATGTAAGCAGCCTACTTGCAGACGTTCTCGGGGCTAGAATTATGACGCGAAAGCATACGCCCGGCACTAGTCAGCGTACCGAACGCACACCTCTCACGCAGTCAATCGCGATATCACTCAAATCGACTCCGATCTTAGATTTTATTCTTGCTAAAAAACGAGCCAAGAACATCCTTACTGTTAGAGATGTCTTCGGTACAAATCACGACGGCAATATCTATCTGAACGAACTCCTGCCATCCGACAAGTATAATTTGTTACTGCGCACCAAAGACAAAGCTAAAGCCAAAGGCTATAAGTATGTCTGGGTTAGGTCCGGGAACATTTCTGTTCGTCGCGATAACGGTACGCAGGTCATTGCAATTAACTGCGACGCGGATCTGGCGAATCTTGACTGACTGCCACCGGTCAGCGAGTCGACGACAATTCCTCAGGCAACGAACACTGCGAACCATAATTGTAATTCTCGACTTAAGGTCGCCCAGTTTAATGCAAACTCGCTGCTGGGCCATATTGATTTTATTCGTATATTTTTTGAGAGCCACTTCTTCCATATTATTTCGATCTCTGAAACGTGGCTTCACTCTCATATTTCTGATGATCTCATTACCATAAACAATTATTATTTAGTGCGTAACGATCGTGAAGGTAAACAGGGGGGTGGTGTAGCATGTTTTATTCACAATTCTCTGAAAGCGAAATTATTGGCATCATCACCTAGTGCCTTCACAAATTCGCCAGAGTTCGTCCTGCTCGAAATACGCTCTGAAAATTCTCAACCTTTATTATTCGCGTCAATCTACAGACGACCTAAAGGACTATTATTAGATAATTTTTCCACGGCGTTTACCCAATTTTCGCATGCTTATTGTAATATCATCATCGTCGGAGATCTTAACTGTAATCTCCTGCGGGAGAATTTCGAATCGAATTATTTAAGGAACTGGGCATTTTCGCTCTCGCTTCACATTGTCAACTCCGAAGCTACATTTCATACTGCGTCCTCCGATTCATGGCTAGACGTGTGTATATTGGATAGCCCCGAAAAACTCGGTTCTTTTAATAAATCCGATAGTCCGTTCATTGCGGGCCACGATTTATTGGATATCACTTATTTGTTTGACAACTCTCCCTTGGAGCGGCGGTCGCTGATAAGGAGGGACCTAAGAGGATTTAATTCGGCTACTTTTCTTCAATCTCTCAACGCTAATCTCCCGTCTCTCGACACTCGCGACTTAGTGAGTTCCTCCGAAGGCGTCGACGCATATGCTCTATCTCTATCGGAGGTGATAGCTAGGACGTTTGACTCGCATGCTCCCATGCGCTCGTTCAGAGTTAAGAGGCCACCTGCGCCGTGGTTAACAGACGAGCTCAAAGATCGTATTCGGAACCGCAACACCTTATACAAACAAGCCAAGCGATCGAACTCTCTACTTGGCTACGCGATATACAGGCATGTCAGGAACGAGCTTAACAAAGATATCAAGCAAGCCAAAAGTAATTATCATTTTGAGCTTTTAGGGAATATTCAGGACCCGAACCGGATGTGGAAGGAGCTAGCGCGATTAGGTCTTGTCAAAACGTCCTTGACTTCACCATTGCGTTTTTTTACGGCTGATGAACTTAATCAATTCTTCTCTTCGGTCGTGAACTCACAACTGCCCTGTACTTACAATCAAGTCTGCACTGAGCTTGCACTTACTCCAGAATCCCTGCCCTCGTTCTCACTCAGGGAAGTTACCTTGAATGATCTTCAAACAGCGCTTCAGCTCTCGAAGAGCGGTTCGCTCTCTTCAGGCTCTGACCACATTTCTCCTTTTTGCATCAGGCAGGCTTCTCCCAGCATCCTACTACATCTCTTGGCACTTTTCAATTACTCGATCAATCATTCGCATTTTCCCACTATCTGGAAGCAGGCCTTCATCAGACCTTTGTGCAAGATTCGCACTCCGCTGAGTCCTTCCGACACTCGCCCAATAGCCAATCTCTCAGAACTCTCAAAGATTTTCGAGAGAATAGTGCACAAGCAAATCGTCACTTTCATCTCTGACAATAACTTGCTAGACTCCAGGCAATCGGGATACCGTCCAGGGTTCAGCACTCAGTCCGCTCTGTTGCGTGTCACGGACGACATTCGGAGAGGTATTGAAGCCAAAAACTTAACCATACTTATTCTCTTTGACTTCAGTAAGGCATTCGATACCGTCTCTCATGTTCGCCTACTCACGAAGCTGAAAACCTTTGGTTTCTCTGATGCTACGTTAGACTGGTTCTTCTCGTACCTTTCAGGACGGACGCAGGCTGTTGTCGACGACCACAACTGTTTGTCTCAGTGGCAACCAGTCACCTCAGGAGTTCCTCAGGGGTCCGTTCTCGGTCCTCTCCTATTCTCACTTTTTATCAACGATATAAGTAAATCGCTTAGATATTCGAACCATATGATTTTCGCCGATGATACGCAAATCTACCTCAGTTGTCCGCCCCGGCAATTGCAGTGGGGTCTTGACAGGATAGCATCGGACGCCACGGCTATCTTTAATTACGCCAACGCCAACGGTCTCAAGTTAAACCTATCGAAATCCAAGGTAATGATCCTCGGGAGCGATGCTTATGTTCGCGATATCGATATACGTAGTCTCCCGGCGATAAACATCAGTAACACCGATCTACCATATGTCAACGAAGTTCGTAATCTTGGGGTTATCATGAGTGCTAATCTGACCTGGAACAGCCATGTCGGTCTCATCTCACAAAAAGTTCATTTCACACTCCATAAGCTCAAAACCCACAGGCATTCTCTGTCGCGGCAATTACGAACCAAGCTTGTCACCACGCTGATATTTCCTCTTATTGATTATTGCTGTATTGTCTACCATAGTGTCACTAACGAACTGGATGGTAAACTACAGATGCTTATAAATTGTGGAATTAGGTTCATTTTCGACCTTAGTTGGGACGTTCACATAACGCCCTATAGGCATCAATTACGCTGGCTTTCTGTTAGAAATCGTCGGTTGTATTTCCTTGGCGCATATGCCTTTCGAATTCGGAGGGGCGAAGAAATTTTATATCTGCAAGAATTGTTCTCACCTAGGAACCCCGGCATTCGTACTTCGGCTCGAACGATATCGTCAGAATATTTCCACATCCCATTGCATCGGACTGCCACGTATCGCAACTCTTTCCAGTTGTCCGCGATTTATTTGTGGCATTCTTTGCCTAACACCATCACTGACGCACAGTCTCTTCCCTTGTTCAAAACTAGGCTTTTCAACTACCTATTTGATCTCGAAACTGCTACAGTCTAATGCCGAGTAGTGCCCAGAAGTAATTAATACCGGAACACCAACCAGAGCAGGTCGATCTAAAGCGTAGTTTTAGTTTTAGTTATTTTTATTGTATCACTTTCAAACCACTATATAAATTTTGTTTTCTTTTTATACTCTGTACTACTAGGTTTATTGCACCGTTAAGTTTGATCTGAAATTCAGTTTTTATTTTATATTATTTTATTATTTTTATTTTATTTTTATTTTATTTCTATTATTTACTCTATCTCTGTTAATGCTATTATTTTTAGTTTAACAAGTGTTGTTATATTGAAATTTGTAATTTGCCCCAAAGTATTACTAGGGCATTAATAAATATCTATCTATCTATCTATCTATCTCACTCTCTCACTCTCTCACTCTCTCACTCTCTCACTCTCTCACTCTCTCACTCTCTCACTCTCTCACTCTCTCACTCTCTCACTCTCTCACTCTCTCACTCTCTCACTCTCTCACTCTCTCACTCTCTCACTCTCTCACTCTCTCACTCTCTCACTCTCTCACTCTCTCACTCTCTCACTCTCTCACTCTCTCACTCTCTCACTCTCTCACTCTCTCACTCTCTCACTCTCTCACTCTCTCACTCTCTCACTCTCTCACTCTCTCACTCTCTCACTCTCTCACTCTCTCACTCTCTCACTCTCTCACTCTCTCACTCTCTCACTCTCTCACTCTCTCACTCTCTCACTCTCTCACTCTCTCACTCTCTCACTCTCTCACTCTCTCACTCTCTCACTCTCTCACTCTCTCACTCTCTCACTCTCTCACTCTCTCACTCTCTCACTCTCTCACTCTCTCACTCTCTCACTCTCTCACTCTCTCACTCTCTCACTCTCTCACTCTCTCACTCTCTCACTCTCTCACTCTCTCACTCTCTCACTCTCTCACTCTCTCACTCTCTCACTCTCTCACTCTCTCACTCTCTCACTCTCTCACTCTCTCACTCTCTCACTCTCTCACTCTCTCACTCTCTCACTCTCTCACTCTCTCACTCTCTCACTCTCTCACTCTCTCACTCTCTCACTCTCTCACTCTCTCACTCTCTCACTCTCTCACTCTCTCACTCTCTCACTCTCTCACTCTCTCACTCTCTCACTCTCTCACTCTCTCACTCTCTCACTCTCTCACTCTCTCACTCTCTCACTCTCTCACTCTCTCACTCTCTCACTCTCTCACTCTCTCACTCTCTCACTCTCTCACTCTCTCACTCTCTCACTCTCTCACTCTCTCACTCTCTCACTCTCTCACTCTCTCACTCTCTCACTCTCTCACTCTCTCACTCTCTCACTCTCTCACTCTCTCACTCTCTCACTCTCTCACTCTCTCACTCTCTCACTCTCTCACTCTCTCACTCTCTCACTCTCTCACTCTCTCACTCTCTCACTCTCTCACTCTCTCACTCTCTCACTCTCTCACTCTCTCACTCTCTCACTCTCTCACTCTCTCACTCTCTCACTCTCTCACTCTCTCACTCTCTCACTCTCTCACTCTCTCACTCTCTCACTCTCTCACTCTCTCACTCTCTCACTCTCTCACTCTCTCACTCTCTCACTCTCTCACTCTCTCACTCTCTCACTCTCTCACTCTCTCACTCTCTCACTCTCTCACTCTCTCACTCTCTCACTCTCTCACTCTCTCACTCTCTCACTCTCTCACTCTCTCTCTCTCTCTCTCTCTCTGTGAGTATGACAGCTTGCTTGGCGTTTTGCTCTGCTTTATTTGTGAATTTTCTCTGCCGCTCTCTGCCTACGGGCATTTCTGTTTTAGCTTGAAGCATGCTCACTGTTGCTTTTCCTCTCTGAAATAATTGGTTGCATCGCTCTTTCACTTGCTGTGGCCAAATTTCGTGGAAAAATCAACTGCTTTCTTAACCTCACTTTTCTGGATCTGGCCTTGAGATTATCGCTCTCTCTTTTCAACGTCTGGATACCACGCATTTGCGCATGCGCTGCCTTGCTGCCGCATCCCATTGGCTCTCTCCACCGTAGCTGCTTCTCCTGCGAGACGCAAACGGCGCCACCGTCACCTCAAGGTTCACCAGCGCCTCTCCAGCTTAATCATCGATCCATCAAATCGAAGTCAACTGCGGCGCGTCACCGACGGTCGATACAGTAGATCGCTGTATATTGCTGGACTAAACGTTAATTCCTCTGCATGTCCGGTACAAAGTGCTTCAAGTGCTCTAGAAACATTGCCGGCGAGAAACTCGCATGCACCGGCTGTTATAAGAACTTCCACCCAGGTTGCTGCAAAGCGTATCTAAATTATAAAACCGCGAGTGTGTGTTGTACCGAGAATTTTAGCGACTTTGCGAACAAGTTCGTATCGAACAGTGTAGCGATGAGTTTAACTAATGCAGGCGTTCAAGCGAGTCAGGCTAACATCCCGAACGCAATTCTTCAGCAAATTATGGACAAATTAGACGCCTCAGACTTAAAATTATCGCGCAAGCTCGACGCCTCCGATGCTAAATTGACACAATTTATCTCTGAACAGACAGCTACAAACAAAGAAATTTACGAACAAGTTAAAGTTTTGCCGAAGCTTGTTGAAAAGGTCGAGGAACACGACGCTATTCTTGTTCAATTAACCGATCAAGGTGCTAATATGAGGCGCGAGTTAGATCAGCTCAAATCAAGTAGTTCTCAAGGTCAAGCTAGAGCTATGCCTTCCGAATTGATAATCAGCGGTGTTCCAAGCGACATAGGTGATAACCCGCAACAAATCACGTCCAAAGTTTTCGCCGCTCTCGATGTAAGCAGCCTACTTGCAGACGTTCTCGGGGCTAGAATTATGACGCGAAAGCATACGCCCGGCACTAGTCAGCGTACCGAACGCACACCTCTCACGCAGTCAATCGCGATATCACTCAAATCGACTCCGATCTTAGATTTTATTCTTGCTAAAAAACGAGCCAAGAACATCCTTACTGTTAGAGATGTCTTCGGTACAAATCACGACGGCAATATCTATCTGAACGAACTCCTGCCATCCGACAAGTATAATTTGTTACTGCGCACCAAAGACAAAGCTAAAGCCAAAGGCTATAAGTATGTCTGGGTTAGGTCCGGGAACATTTCTGTTCGTCGCGATAACGGTACGCAGGTCATTGCAATTAACTGCGACGCGGATCTGGCGAATCTTGACTGACTGCCACCGGTCAGCGAGTCGACGACAATTCCTCAGGCAACGAACACTGCGAACCATAATTGTAATTCTCGACTTAAGGTCGCCCAGTTTAATGCAAACTCGCTGCTGGGCCATATTGATTTTATTCGTATATTTTTTGAGAGCCACTTCTTCCATATTATTTCGATCTCTGAAACGTGGCTTCACTCTCATATTTCTGATGATCTCATTACCATAAACAATTATTATTTAGTGCGTAACGATCGTGAAGGTAAACAGGGGGGTGGTGTAGCATGTTTTATTCACAATTCTCTGAAAGCGAAATTATTGGCATCATCACCTAGTGCCTTCACAAATTCGCCAGAGTTCGTCCTGCTCGAAATACGCTCTGAAAATTCTCAACCTTTATTATTCGCGTCAATCTACAGACGACCTAAAGGACTATTATTAGATAATTTTTCCACGGCGTTTACCCAATTTTCGCATGCTTATTGTAATATCATCATCGTCGGAGATCTTAACTGTAATCTCCTGCGGGAGAATTTCGAATCGAATTATTTAAGGAACTGGGCATTTTCGCTCTCGCTTCACATTGTCAACTCCGAAGCTACATTTCATACTGCGTCCTCCGATTCATGGCTAGACGTGTGTATATTGGATAGCCCCGAAAAACTCGGTTCTTTTAATAAATCCGATAGTCCGTTCATTGCGGGCCACGATTTATTGGATATCACTTATTTGTTTGACAACTCTCCCTTGGAGCGGCGGTCGCTGATAAGGAGGGACCTAAGAGGATTTAATTCGGCTACTTTTCTTCAATCTCTCAACGCTAATCTCCCGTCTCTCGACACTCGCGACTTAGTGAGTTCCTCCGAAGGCGTCGACGCATATGCTCTATCTCTATCGGAGGTGATAGCTAGGACGTTTGACTCGCATGCTCCCATGCGCTCGTTCAGAGTTAAGAGGCCACCTGCGCCGTGGTTAACAGACGAGCTCAAAGATCGTATTCGGAACCGCAACACCTTATACAAACAAGCCAAGCGATCGAACTCTCTACTTGGCTACGCGATATACAGGCATGTCAGGAACGAGCTTAACAAAGATATCAAGCAAGCCAAAAGTAATTATCATTTTGAGCTTTTAGGGAATATTCAGGACCCGAACCGGATGTGGAAGGAGCTAGCGCGATTAGGTCTTGTCAAAACGTCCTTGACTTCACCATTGCGTTTTTTTACGGCTGATGAACTTAATCAATTCTTCTCTTCGGTCGTGAACTCACAACTGCCCTGTACTTACAATCAAGTCTGCACTGAGCTTGCACTTACTCCAGAATCCCTGCCCTCGTTCTCACTCAGGGAAGTTACCTTGAATGATCTTCAAACAGCGCTTCAGCTCTCGAAGAGCGGTTCGCTCTCTTCAGGCTCTGACCACATTTCTCCTTTTTGCATCAGGCAGGCTTCTCCCAGCATCCTACTACATCTCTTGGCACTTTTCAATTACTCGATCAATCATTCGCATTTTCCCACTATCTGGAAGCAGGCCTTCATCAGACCTTTGTGCAAGATTCGCACTCCGCTGAGTCCTTCCGACACTCGCCCAATAGCCAATCTCTCAGAACTCTCAAAGATTTTCGAGAGAATAGTGCACAAGCAAATCGTCACTTTCATCTCTGACAATAACTTGCTAGACTCCAGGCAATCGGGATACCGTCCAGGGTTCAGCACTCAGTCCGCTCTGTTGCGTGTCACGGACGACATTCGGAGAGGTATTGAAGCCAAAAACTTAACCATACTTATTCTCTTTGACTTCAGTAAGGCATTCGATACCGTCTCTCATGTTCGCCTACTCACGAAGCTGAAAACCTTTGGTTTCTCTGATGCTACGTTAGACTGGTTCTTCTCGTACCTTTCAGGACGGACGCAGGCTGTTGTCGACGACCACAACTGTTTGTCTCAGTGGCAACCAGTCACCTCAGGAGTTCCTCAGGGGTCCGTTCTCGGTCCTCTCCTATTCTCACTTTTTATCAACGATATAAGTAAATCGCTTAGATATTCGAACCATATGATTTTCGCCGATGATACGCAAATCTACCTCAGTTGTCCGCCCCGGCAATTGCAGTGGGGTCTTGACAGGATAGCATCGGACGCCACGGCTATCTTTAATTACGCCAACGCCAACGGTCTCAAGTTAAACCTATCGAAATCCAAGGTAATGATCCTCGGGAGCGATGCTTATGTTCGCGATATCGATATACGTAGTCTCCCGGCGATAAACATCAGTAACACCGATCTACCATATGTCAACGAAGTTCGTAATCTTGGGGTTATCATGAGTGCTAATCTGACCTGGAACAGCCATGTCGGTCTCATCTCACAAAAAGTTCATTTCACACTCCATAAGCTCAAAACCCACAGGCATTCTCTGTCGCGGCAATTACGAACCAAGCTTGTCACCACGCTGATATTTCCTCTTATTGATTATTGCTGTATTGTCTACCATAGTGTCACTAACGAACTGGATGGTAAACTACAGATGCTTATAAATTGTGGAATTAGGTTCATTTTCGACCTTAGTTGGGACGTTCACATAACGCCCTATAGGCATCAATTACGCTGGCTTTCTGTTAGAAATCGTCGGTTGTATTTCCTTGGCGCATATGCCTTTCGAATTCGGAGGGGCGAAGAAATTTTATATCTGCAAGAATTGTTCTCACCTAGGAACCCCGGCATTCGTACTTCGGCTCGAACGATATCGTCAGAATATTTCCACATCCCATTGCATCGGACTGCCACGTATCGCAACTCTTTCCAGTTGTCCGCGATTTATTTGTGGCATTCTTTGCCTAACACCATCACTGACGCACAGTCTCTTCCCTTGTTCAAAACTAGGCTTTTCAACTACCTATTTGATCTCGAAACTGCTACAGTCTAATGCCGAGTAGTGCCCAGAAGTAATTAATACCGGAACACCAACCAGAGCAGGTCGATCTAAAGCGTAGTTTTAGTTTTAGTTATTTTTATTGTATCACTTTCAAACCACTATATAAATTTTGTTTTCTTTTTATACTCTGTACTACTAGGTTTACTGCACCGTTAAGTTTGATCTGAAATTCAGTTTTTCTTTTATATTATTTTATTATTTTTATTTTATTTTTATTTTATTTCTATTATTTACTCTATCTCTGTTAATGCTATTATTTTTAGTTTAACAAGTGTTGTTATATTGAAATTTGTAATTTGCCCCAAAGTATTACTAGGGCATTAATAAATATCTATCTATCTATCTATCTATCTCACTCTCTCACTCTCTCACTCTCTCACTCTCTCACTCTCTCACTCTCTCACTCTCTCACTCTCTCACTCTCTCACTCTCTCACTCTCTCACTCTCTCACTCTCTCACTCTCTCACTCTCTCACTCTCTCACTCTCTCACTCTCTCACTCTCTCACTCTCTCACTCTCTCACTCTCTCACTCTCTCACTCTCTCACTCTCTCACTCTCTCACTCTCTCACTCTCTCACTCTCTCACTCTCTCACTCTCTCACTCTCTCACTCTCTCACTCTCTCACTCTCTCACTCTCTCACTCTCTCACTCTCTCACTCTCTCACTCTCTCACTCTCTCACTCTCTCACTCTCTCACTCTCTCACTCTCTCACTCTCTCACTCTCTCACTCTCTCACTCTCTCACTCTCTCACTCTCTCACTCTCTCACTCTCTCACTCTCTCACTCTCTCACTCTCTCACTCTCTCACTCTCTCACTCTCTCACTCTCTCACTCTCTCACTCTCTCACTCTCTCACTCTCTCACTCTCTCACTCTCTCACTCTCTCACTCTCTCACTCTCTCACTCTCTCACTCTCTCACTCTCTCACTCTCTCACTCTCTCACTCTCTCACTCTCTCACTCTCTCACTCTCTCACTCTCTCACTCTCTCACTCTCTCACTCTCTCACTCTCTCACTCTCTCACTCTCTCACTCTCTCACTCTCTCACTCTCTCACTCTCTCACTCTCTCACTCTCTCACTCTCTCACTCTCTCACTCTCTCACTCTCTCACTCTCTCACTC